>SNQJ01S0060390.1:0-24451 GCA_010110895.2 Picea sitchensis
ATGTTTGTATGTGAAAAAGGGGTTTTAAGTTTTGGGGTGATAGGTTAAAAGTGATTTCTTTAAGGTCATGATCTGCATGCAAGTCTAACCCTAGCTTGCTAGTCCATAGGGTATTATTTCCCAACAACAACCGGGTTCACTCCCTCTCTGTAGATAAATACATGTTCCCTCTTGAACAATGTACAATATCCTACATCCTCCAAGGCTGAGACTGAGAGAAATTTAACCCTCAACCCTGGAACAAAGAGAACTCCATCAACCTCTAGGAATCCTCCATACTAGAGTTGGAATCTAACCCTTCCAACTCCATGCACAACTCACACCATACCACCTTTATTTAGCACCTATTGTTCAGGACCTATCTCTGTGATAATCAAGAATACTCGCCAGATTCCCATCATGTGACAAGAGGCTCCACTATCCACAATCCATCTGATATCACCCCCAAATCCTTTGCTACCGACATTGGAAACTAGGGTAACCAAAGAAAATTTGTTGTCATACTTGGAAGAAAAGTCCTTCATGGTTGTTGTAGCAGCTGTCTCAGGCCTCTTCGACTACTTCTTCTTCTTCCTCCTCTCATGACAATGAGAAGCAAGGTGCCCCAAATGGTTACAATAGTAACATCTGACTTTTACTCAACTCCATCCTGGAACTTCCTTTCTTCTTGCTCTTTGTAGCAAGAGAAACATTCTCATCAGCTCCATCTGTCTTCTATCCACTGCTCTAAGATCCTTCCCAGATCTCCTCCTAAGTGAAATCATCCCACAGTCTACTCCAATTTGGAAGATGCTCATGACCCACCACACACTTCACAAAGACTTCCCATTCCTTGGTGAAGTCTTTCAAGGCTATCCTCGCCAACTCTGAATCTGATATGACCTCTCCAACAATAGCCAAATCATCTTTCACTTGAGCTACCCAGGTAGGATAAGAAGAAACACTCTCCTCCTTACCCATCTTGGTATCATGCAGCTTATCCTTCAAGGCCATCTTCCAGTTTTCATTCTTCGCCTCAAATAAGTTCTTAAGTGCATCCCACATCTCTTTAGTTGTATTCTTCTCATCCAAGTGTGGAATAAGGTGATCCTTCACACCATCCAGAATAATCCTCTAAGCTTTGGCCTCCTTGACCTCATGCAAATCCAAAGCAATAGGATTTCTTGTGGGAGCCACAACAACAAAACTGAGATAGTTCCAAATCTTGTTCTCCTTGAGAACAACTGACATCCATACCTTCCACTGAAAATAGTTGGAAATGCCATCCAACCGATCCTCAAATCTAATGCATGCAGCCATATTCCTTGTCACATCTCAAGGAAAACAATCACAAATTTTCCCCCCTTCAAGTTTGCCCAAAAATCTCACTGTTCACTGTCACTCAGAGCCCAAGCTCTGATACCATGTGAAAATTTAATGACAAAAATCAGCAAGCTAATATTTTTTCATACACTTAGCAACCTAGAGATAACTGTCTTGCATGAACTCTGAAATCTCTAAAACCCACATTCAGAAATTACCATAAGCAAAAAATACACATTGCTAAGCAATTTATGCAACGGAATAAGCACAATGAATAACGTTCAACCAACCATGAATAACTCAGAAATTTAGGCAAATGCGAGAGAAAACCCCAATGAGAGAGAGAGAGAGAGAGAGAGAGAGAGAGATCTTATTATTCAGCTTCAGGAAAGTACATAACCATAGCAATTACACAATTTCCAGCCAAGAGAAAAATACCTCACAACACCAAAACTGTCCCAAATTTTGGCTCGATTTTTGTGCCCAAAAAATCCGTACAATTGTACCCACACCTCGAAATTTGTGCCAAAATATGTGTTGTGCAGATAGCAACAAAACTTCCCTCTTCTCCAACAGAAAACACTGAAATGGCTACCTCAAAATCCGTGCAACAAGTTGCCTCGATTTTTGTGCCCTCCCAGCATGTTGTACGGACTATACGGATCCGTACAGTACGGCCTCTCTAACAACCAAAAATTCATCACCCACAAAACATAAAATCCTCCTTGGGATTTGTGCCTAAAGTCTCTTGGGAAATGTGCCCTCTTTGTTGCCCTCATTCCTCTCTCAAGCTTACTCAGAAATTCTCTCTCAATCTCTGCCTCTCGTGTCTTGCACACTACCCAATGCATTCTTTTATAAAATATGAAGATGACCTTTTCCCTCCCAAGTGTCTTTTCACCTTCCCCAACCCTAAATCCAAAGGTCGAGATCTAATCTTTCCTTTACAAGATCAAGGGCCATGATTCATTCCCTCCAAAATAAATCACTTAAAATATTAAAGTAAATTTCACTTTATTACATAAGTGAACTTTTATGAAATAAAGTCATTTTAATATTAGAAGGTACACTTCATTAAAAAGTCACTTTAATAAAAGAACCACTTTATCACAACATTATCAAAACCCATTATAAAGTCAAGTGTCTAGGAAGTGTCAACATAAGGTTACATCCGCATACAAGACAAAACATGCGGAGTACCTCACGAGCTAAAAAGCTAACAATCTTTATAGAGGAGTTCAACAATCAATGCCACCAACATCGTGGTACATAGAGGGCTTGGTGCTCTTGATTAAATATCAGTTCCATACCCTCATACATGATAGAATCCAATGGAAATGTTGCAATCCTACCAATCTTGAAATCCTGAAAACTCTTAAGCCCGCTTAATTTTGAATGGGATCCAAAATTCTACTTTATCCATATGAAGTCCAATGAGGTTGGAACTGTTATCCCCAATTGTAGGGATAACTAAGGAGATGATGTCTCGAGGCCTGTAATGGCTCTAAATTATTTTCAGCAACCATTAAATTAATAACTACAATAAAATTTAAAAAATTACTTAATCTAGCACATTCAATCTAATATTTCAATAAATAAAATTTACTAACAATTTAATTCAAAAGATTCATAACTCTAACATAAATCTGATGCTTACTTCCTTAGCTTAAATCTTATGCTTCTTCCTTCCTTAGCTTGAATATGATGCTTCTCCTTAGGACACCACAAAACCAACCACCCTACCGACCAGTACACCTAGCCCTAGGACATCAATGGATGTCTTACCCCTCTGAGCTTAAAACATCACAGTAGGTGCTTGTAAATTCACTTTGGCAAGCTCACTTTGTCCCCAATGCTCCAAGTTATCCCCTCTGTCAAATAATGCCCCCTCCATAATCCTTCTCCTTGCTCCCTTATTCCTCCTTCCTGGCCCAGCGCATTAACTCCCACTGTCTTTATTACCTTATCCATTCTTAGCTGACCTTGTCTATTATTAAATGCAGCATCATGTTAAATGCCTTATCCGTGCCTTATCCCATTTACGGGGATGTAACTTAAATTAGTATTATATATTTTTATTATTAATAAAAAAAAAAAAAAAAAAAAAAAAAAATAATTAATAATCAAATTAATTATATTACATGTTATAAATTACCCAAATTAATCAAATTAATTTTAAACATTATATTATATTATTCACCCCTTATTCAATACTTTTTCTTTTTGGATTATTTATTAAATTAAACATCTTAATAATTGGGGTCATTACATACACCCACCCTTGAGGAAACTTCATCCCGAAGTTAAGTTTCCTGAAGGGTGGGTATCTTATGGTACAAAGAACAAGAACATGGTTCACACATTCTTAATAATAGCAGGCATTATTATTAAGTAAGTCAAGGAAACTCATACATACTAGTGTATATGTTACTAAAAGAAATGTATATTAATGGCAGAGTACATACAATTCTCGTTACTGAAATTACTAATAATCGGAAATTGTCACCCTATAAGTATTTTAATGTGTGCATCAAATCGATTATTGAATAGTCTTATAAAAGACAACAATCAATTAATTGTGTGAGAATTAGTTTAATCACGGTTAGTAGGTTCAAGAATTTATTTTAAACAATTGTGGTTTAGTTACATAATAATAAATATTCATATATACACATTTTCTTCATCAAATCCCCACCACAAGGAGCGGATCTCCATATAGTCTCAACTATTCTGCTCATCCTTCCTCCATAACTGCTTCCAACTCTGTTCCTATCTGTCCTACGCTAGACTATCTTGGGCGATCAACTTCTGCGACCTAACTCAAATAGAGCAGAAGTAGAGATTGGAATTGTCGCTATCTAGACCAAGCTTCCCTAGCAGACAGCTGACAGTCATCATCTGCACGGAGCCTGGGGCGTGAAGACCCGACCTGGATTCTCCTAGGACTTGGGGTTTTAGGAGGATACAGTTGGGAAATGCCTCCCTGATGAATCGTAGGTTCCACCCCTACGATGGCCACCCTATAATGGAGGATACGGTGGGAAATGCCTCCACACATCCTAACAGAACCAGGGTCAAAACCCTCAATGTAATATACAGTGGCACCATGTTTTTGGGGGTTTTATCATCGTTTATTAGGTTTTGGGTAGTGTTGTTACCAGGAAATCATGCACTATCCACATAGCAATGCATCAGAAAACCAATATAAATTTCCAAATACAATGTGATTCCAAATGTTCTCAGTGGTCCCATTATACACTTTCATCATCATTATTCCTTAGATATTTCATAACCCATAACCTGCAGATTAGTCGTAACACAAACTCATACATTCATTGCATCATCATCATGTAATTGCATACTAGTATCATTTCACTTTGGTATCCACTGTCTTAGAGAAGTTAACATCAAGTTTTCCAATTAAGAGAAATAGATCTCATAATTTCCCCATAATTCAGATTTTACGACACCCATTCACAAGTGTCATTTTACTATCAAATAGATTACATCATATCCAACATCATCCTAATAACATTTAAACATTCATTCATTTCTTCATTCTCATAATGTGTCACATGTTATACATCATCATCGGTAACATTTAAACATTAGTAAAAGTTTACATTCACATAATAGGCAGGTACATACATCATCATCATCAACATTTAATCATTCTTAAAGTCTACGTTCACTTTAATAACTGCATTAAACACATCATCATCAATAACATTTGAAATCATTTCATAAAATTCACACATTACTTATGATGAGATCATCTTATACATCATCATCAATTACATTTATACATTCGTAAAGTTCATAAATTTTTAAAGTTTAAGGTATCATAATGGTTTCACCGTGACTAGAAAATGAAGTATATGGTCCTGGGGCAGTCACATTTTGTCCTAGAGTCAAAGGTTGGTGTTACACTTTTGCCCATCTTCGAGATACATGTTCTCGAGGTGGTAAAATAGTGAGGGATAATCTCTCCTTTGTGGTGTCCTAGAGCATCTTCCCAGAGTAGAAGATCTTGGACTATCTTGTCCCCTTGGACACGATTTATCCATGACATAAATCCTAAACATGTCTTCCATGACTTGATTTACTCTTTACAGTCTGCTTATCGTTTTGGGATGATAAGTTGTAGCAAGTTCAGCAGTTCCTATCTTGACTACTCTTGTCCAAAACACAGGGGTGAATTTGGAGTCCCTATAAAAAATGATCTTCTTAGGTATCCATTCTGTGAGATTACCTCATGTTTCATAATTATTTAAATAATAATAATAATATTCTCATTTGAGGTCACATGACCTAGCCAAACACCAATTGATGTATGAGGCCCCTAAGTTTCTAGGTGCATGGAGGGTAGTTCTTGCCCTCCATGCATCAATTTGAATACCAAGCCTACAGGGGTGTACATACCGTAGCGTCTTCCAGATTCAAACCATTGTTCATGACCCTCATACCATAATTTCACTCTTATTAAATGTATGTCGTTATATTACGCATGGCTATGACCATTTTGGGGTTAAAAGGTTGTTAAGAAAGACAAGGATCATAGGTGTAGGTTAAAAGGAAAATCTCAATAAGTATGCAGTCAACTCTACTGCCTCCACCTTTATGGGATTGGTAATACAAGCCTCAAATACTTGGAAATATAAAGGGGAAACTTGCAGCAAATCAATAAGTCCCTATTCCCTACAAGATAATTAACAAGATTACATCATATTATCATTGAAATGTATCTATATATGAATAAAAATTAACCAATAGTCAGTGAGTTTACAACAAAAGGTAGTAAGGATAAATATAACCATGCTCCTAGAAATAAATATAACCCATTATAGCATTATTAGTAATTGTTAGTCGTTCTCCTTAAAATGTTATTTTGGAAGGAGATTTTAACTTTTATATTTGCTTTTGCCCTTTATGAAATTTTGAAATTCCCCAAATTTCCCACATCTCAAACGTCATGGGAGGATGAAAATAATGCATAGGGCCACTTATTGGAAATATGATGAAATTCCAAATTTTGGTTCTTTAGAGGAGGAAAATCTGTTGAAGCAAACATTGATTGAATGTCATATTTTATAACAATCAGTTAATACATACGTAGAACCTATGTACTTTATCCATCTAATCTAATAATGCTAAGTTGTCCACCAAATCTCGTATTGATTTATTAATTTGCAGGAACGTTGCTATGATATATAACTTGTTGAATTTATTTAGATTTCACGTCAGTTCGTTCTATCTACTTTGTGAGCCAAGTGGAAGCAACCCTTACAAAGATGGTTGCTTTTACGATATTGATGAAGCACCTATGCTTGCATTACGCACTTGATAGTGGTGGCACAGGTAAAGGGAGGGTGTGGATGTCTTTTATGAGCCTAAAACCTAATGTAGCCACTTTCCTTAAATTTCTTCCAAAAATTTAATTTACCAAATGTAAAAGAAACCAATTAAATTCACTAGATTCGATAGCCCAAATCAAATTTCAGCATTTTTGGTGAATATTTTTGGGAAATTAAATTTAAATGAAAAATTTATACAACAAAAAGTATATTAGTAAAGCATAGTTCAAATATTTGGCAAATTTTGATATGTTTTTACCACATTTGAAGCTATAAAAAAAAAAGTGTATCCCAGCTAGTGGCTCGAAACGTTGAGACAAAATTTCACTTGCAGCAGTGTTCCAATGCTAATTAAAAAGTGTATTTGTTTTTTAATTGGGGTGTGTAAAAATAAAAAAAATTGGCTATTTCTTGTGTGAAGATTTGAACTCAATGACATTTTTATGGGTCTTGCACGGTATTTTTTTTTTAATTTAATCTTCACCAAATTCGACAAGGTAACTTGCCTTAAACAAGCATACTTTCACCTGAAATATACATATTTTTTTATCACGGCATCAGTAGTTGACATTCTATATGTCATTTTCAACCAACACATTTTTTTATTTCTTTATAAGCTAAACCTCCTTTTTTTTTTTTGTCATAATGCTTTTCCAAATGCCTAATATACCTAGACTCTAGACCAGTGCCTTTGTCAAAAGGCTAAAAATTAATATAAAATCAATCCAACTGGCTTGTGATTAACACTAATTTCTATGATGAACCCTACCAAGGTAAAGAACTAGACAATTAGGCAAATACAACTTTTATACCTAAATTAGAGGAAGAACACCCATATGTTGATTACTACTTGAATTGTTATTCAAAACAATAAGAACAGAAAAATGGGGGACTATAGCAAGTGCAGGAGGTAGGTGGGTGTATGTTCTATAAGTAGTAGTAGCAATAATAATAATAATTACTTCATGGAATTAGAAGTACTAAACTTGAAAAAAAGACAAGGGTGCAACCAGAAAGAACAAAAAATCTATGTGTAAAGATGGTCATTTTTCAGTTTGTTGTGGCAGAAATATTTCTTGAGATGTAATAATTATTAAATTATAAATTTTTAGTTTTAGATTTGATAATTATAGAATGTTGAACTTGTAGGAAGATTGTGAAGGTTTCAATCTCAGTCTTATTGAAGGGAATGACTATTTTCACTATAATATATATATTCTATCCTAGAATCATTGTTTTAGATAGTAGTCTTTAGAGTGAAAACATGAATCTTTAATAAGTATGAATTACATTGCTAGTTCAAAATCACTGATCTAAATCTTTTAAAGTGGAAACGTTAATCTTTAACAAGCATGGAGTTTATGTTATAGCTTTGGTAGATCAAAATGGTTGAACTAGAACTGTTTCTGGTAGCTCAAAATCACTGAGAAACAATATTGACAGTGAAAGTAACCAAGTTCATTTACAATTTCCTGGAAGAGGGGGTTTTGGGATTTTGAGCGATGGGGTTATAGTAGCATCATAAGCCCGAGACCATCAATGGAAGGTGCAAAAAGAATATTTTCGGGGGCAGGGCATGGGGCCTTTGCTATCGATATTTTATGCTCCTACGATTCATCCAAGCGGAGTCTACATTCCTCTCATTTCTCCTCAAAATGCTTAAACCACGTTTTATTTCTCCTTTTCCCTCTCAAATAATCACTCATTCATTCGTTTCTCACGGAAGATTTTCCGAGTTTGAAAAAATATACCGTCTGAAAATATACCTTTTGTTGACATTATTGTGTCATAGAAAATTATTACGAGATGGAAACATACATTATATTCTCCTTATTCGAACCTACATTTGATTTCGATATTCAAGAATTCCTTAAGACATCGAGACATGTTTTACCATTTTGGCAAAACAGGGCTTCATTTAAAATTTGTAGCGTAAACAGTTAGACGATTCGTATTACTTTTTTCTTGGTTGCAGTTAAACTATGGTACCACGTCCTCTTTCCATTAATAAGTTATATCCCATGGAATGCCCATTAGAATATTTATGTTACACGATGGTATCATGTTGTCACTCTACTCACACCTAGTGAAAACCAAGCCATGCTAGTGACCAAAGGTACTGTATCAATGTTCAAAGATTGAGGAAATGGCGGGTAGCCATATTTATCCTGTGACTCATTATGTTATCCGGTATGCATGATTATTTCTGCGGCCTGGTTATTTATATAGTAGAACAAAATCGATGTAGATGAATAAGCGATATTAAAACTATCAAAGGCTTGTGGAAGCGGCCAATGTGGTAAACAAAATAAGGACAAACCCATAGTGAAATTGGCATGGGCTCTGGTTTAGAAAGTGCAGAAAGAACCAATACTAGCAGACTTATCATGGGTTCTATATCTGAGAAGGACAAACCCATAGTGACATTGGCATGGGCTCTAGTTTAGAAAGATCAGGAAGATTAAAACAGACTGGCAGGCCTATCATGGGCTCTATATACGAAAAGGCAATATTGACTCAGATGAGGATTGATTTGAAATATTGAAACTGCATAGCATGGCAAGCCCCTTGAAATTTTTAGATGTAGTTCAACTTCGAATCCTTCTAAGTGATATTCATTTGAATGAACTGCTTAGAACTTCCTTTATGATTATATAGTTGGAACCAAGATACTTCATTTAAACTTATTTTATTCTGGATTATAATAGCCGGATGAATTGACTTCAACCCATCTTAACCACTTAATTATTTAAGTCAAGAAGAGATAATGGTTTCATATTCGCCAGATTGCAGGAACCAGAAGAATTCTATTCCAGTCTTAGTAGGAATTGTTCCCATTTAAAATAACAAATTAGAATGTTCAACAAATATTTAGGAGTATTTCAATCTAATAACAAAATAAAGATATTTCAACAAATAACAAATAATATAGTTAAACAAATATAAAATCGAAACAAATATCGCTACCCAAATAATGTGAATAAATCATTAAACAAATTTGAAGCGGGCTAAAGTTGGCGGCCGATGGTATTTCATAGCCACGTGTCCCTTGCTTGCATTTGCCGGAATAAAATATCCGCCTACACTTTTAAACCCTAAACTCACCATTTGCCTCCTCATTTGTTGTGGTCGCCTGTGTAGGGAGGCGTGAGGGAGCATGGACGCAATGGCTTCTTCTCATGGCTTCTCCCCCTCGTTTCTGGTATTCGCTCCTTTCATTTATCTTAACGGGGTATCCAGCACAACACCCATCTTCAAAGCCCGTCCTGAACCGCTTCTCGGAGGTGAAACCAACGGAGGACTTCACCATGGCTGAGGCTCTGGTTCTAATTGTTGGTTATTACAGACAGACATTTCTTTTGTAGTCTCTAGGTATGGCTGTGTGTTGACTCTTGGGGATGAGATAGCTAGAGTGGTTTCGAGTTTGGTGCTTTCCCTAGACTTTCTTTGCTGACTCGTGATTACATGTGAAGGTGCTAGCTTTCGGGTTGAATCGGCCCATTATGTCATTGCCACTTCTTCTTGGTGCTTAGGTGCTATGGTTGTTGTGATGTGTGTAGGTGGCGTGTGTTGTTTGTGATTCTGGTGAGCATTTCTATGGAGTAGAGCTTTGGTGGATGGAACCTGGAACGATCTTAAAAGAGAGGAGCAGAGGGCGACCTCCAATGCGATTTTGTCTAGAATTCGTTAGTCTGCATCCATTTGGCCTTTTGTTTTGTGGGTTTTTCATTATTGTTGGAATCAAATTTCGATTCCTTAGAGAATTTTTGATGGAGGATTTCCTGGCTGGTAGGCGTTATTTAGTTTTTTTTTTTTCGAGGAGAAAGGAGAAAATCATACATATCGAATACCCTGTCCCCTCTCTCTTTTTCTGAAGTTCACTCAATCTAGAGCTTTATTTTTCATTTTCATTTTGTTTGAATAAGTGGAAGGAATATATTGTTCTTTGATGCTTGTAGGTTTGCCTTCTATATGTGTTGGAATAGACAATATGAGGGTTTTGCCTCCTTAATTACTAAACCTCCGTAGTTTATTAATTGAAAACTGCCCTGCCAATATCTCTATTAAGTTCCTGTCTTTATGTGTTCTCGCTTTATCTGGTTTCTCTTCACCGGTCTTAGTAGTTTATTAATTGAACACTGCCCTGCTAATATCTCTGTTAAGTTCCTTTTTTTTTTTTTTATAAATTTCTTTTTAGAAATCTTTGGTCCATAGCACATCTCATATAGACATCAGTCTCAGCTTGTATTCACAAAAGAAAAGAACTCTATACATAAACACAAAGAATGAATTTTCTATTACGGGATTATAGTTCCTTTGTTTTTGAAAAAAATAGCCATCACAAAATAATTTATACTGTTCTTGGAATTCTTCTTCAAAAGAATAATAAACCATATGTATATATATATTCACTTTGTATAAAATGGTGTGTATATATGTCGTCTCTGTTTCTTTGAAAATAAAATTGTCCGGTCTTTCTTATTGCCCATAAATTTAGAATAATCAAACATGATCATCAAATAATAACAATTTACCTTGTATTGCTGGAAGTCATGCCTGTGCAAATTGTTTTTCTATCGATAACAATGTTGATTCATTGTTTCAATGGTGGATTTCTTTTTACAAGTGATTACTTTGATTCACTATCAGCGACATAGCTAGGCTAAATGAAATTTCCTTAACTTGTCAGCTTAATCTTCTCCTATCAACATTGAGCTTATAAATTTCAGTGATTAAAGGCCATCTAATTAAGTTATTAATCACTGAAATTTATAAGCTCAATGTTGATGGGTATTCGACTGATCACGGTGACTCTCTTCTATGAATTAGAGTGTCAGGCAAACATTTGCAGCCTGCTTTAATTTGTGGTTCGATTTCACTTGAATCAGCTATAAATTTGGTTAGATCGTGCTCTTCATAAGTGCGCCCTCATACCTCTACTACTGCAGTTTCTTTTGAGCACTAAAACAGGCCTGAAATAGATGGTGGGACCTAACTACCAGCTGCCACTTGCAACTGTTGATGGATGTGTCATATTGTAGGCATCACATCTCACTTTACGTCATTTCATCATTCTTGTGTTTGTCGGAACATGTCATTAAATAGCATGAATTAGATCTAGTTGTTGAGTGAAGTATTATGTAGTTTTTCTTTAGCATAGATGTCGTCCAGATTTCTACTACTAAAATCTATGTATTTTCATCTAAAGTTTGTGTTTTCTTCGATAATCCATTTGAAAGTCCACGGTTTCGTTTTCGATACGGAGTTGTCTCAAGGTCTAATACGGCAAAAATTTGGCCAGTTTTCTATTCAATTATACCAACTAACGTTCTTGTTCAATTTCTGCGGCATTCTAACCTGATTTTGTTTACCTTGCGGGTTTGAGAGCATTCTATACAAGCTAGAAATTTTGGATCACACAGCTCGAGAGAGAGTGGTTGGTTTAGGAGATTTATTTTGTCTAAATTTAACCTTATTTTCTTTTGACTATTAATTTACAATTTCACCAATTTGAAACTTTCAATTAAATGCATGATCAAGATTATTATTGATAAAGGTGTCTTCTACAGTCAAAAGCCTTCTCGGGAGAGGAAGTGCTTTATTGCTTTTCTTGCCAAAATATTTTTATTGCTTTTTATGTAAATATTTATAATCAATCTTTAGAAGTAAAATGAAATCATAATCGTCCTTTGAAATAACTTCTTACGGAGTTGATGTATAACCAGGTTATTATGAAGCTTTCACCTCATTACGGGTCGGGTGTGCACATCTTATACATTTCATTTCAAAAGCAGAAGAAACCATTAAACTTGTAAAGCTTGTATTTATAAATCTGAGTTACCGATGGTAATAGTGAAGCCTCTAGGTTATATGTTTAATCTACATGGCACTTGTCTCTTTGGGTAAATCTAGGTTACCAGTAATTATGCCGTGAAGCCTCTAGGTTATCTGCTTAATCTACATGGTACTTGTCTCTTTTGGTCTTTATCTTTGATAGGCGGTGTGCTTTTCAGCTAAGGTGTTGTTTTGTTGATTTGCAGGTTAAGTGGATGGGAATTTGGGCTTGGAGTTTTGGACCTTTAGGCCCAGTATTTCAACTAAGCTCTGATACCAGATGTAATGGCTCTAAATTAATTTCAGAAACCATTAAATTAATAACTACAGTAAAATTTAAAAAATTACTTAATCTAGCACATTCAATCTAATATTTCAATAAATAAAATTTACTAACAATTTAATTCAAAATATTCATAACTCTAACCTGAATCTGATGCTTGCTTCCTTAGCTTGAATATGATGTTGCTTCCTTAGCTTGAATCTGATGTTGCTCTTTAGGACACCCCAAAACCAACCTCCCTCCCGACTAGTAACGCCTAGCCCTAGGACATCAATGGATGTCCTAGCCCTTCGAGCCCAAAACCTCCTCAGCCCCCCCCCGGTGCATTGTAAATTCCACTGTAAACTCACTCTGTCCCAATACTCCAAGTTCTCCCCTCTCGTAGAATGAATGCCCCCTCCATAATCCNTCTCCACCTCCCTTATTCCTCCTTCACCGCCCCCGCACATTAACTCCCACCTAAATATTTATTACACCTTATCCCATTCTTAATGACCTTATCCTATTATTAAATGCCTTATCCCTTATTAAATGCATTATCATGCCTTATCCCATTCACGGGAACGTAACTTAAATTAGTATTATATTTTTATTATTAACCATTAATTTAATACTTAATTAATTAGTTAATTAATTAATCATCAAATTAATTATATTATATTATAAATTACCCAAATTAATCAAATTAATTTAAACATTATATTATATTATCCACCCCTTATTCAATAAAATTTTTTTTTTGGATTATTTATTAAATTAAAACATCTTAATAATTAAGGGTCGTTACAAGGCCCTCAGGTTGCAAACATGGAGTACCAAGAGACAGCTTGACCAGTAGTGTCCACTTGCACAGATGGAAGCCTGCTTCGCCACCACAGGTCACAGATTCATCATGAGGGTATCCACACACAAACTTGCTTACGGAAGGCATTGGGTCTTGCTCCATGAGGTACAAGTCATATATAATGGTGAGTGTCATTTCAATATGAGTCATTTGATTTTGTTGCATTTAGAACTGCTTTTGATGATGTAACGTCTTCTTGGACATTATGTTCCCTGCCCTGTTTCACCTTGGTGGTTGACATTGTGCCCCAGTAAGTGGTCACCGTTAGGATTGGTTTTCTATTGGGATGTCCCCTTGGCGAGCCATCTTGCCATTCCCAATCATACTTGTCACTTTCCACACTCTGTCCCCCCATCTCCTTTTCATTTGGGTTTTCAGGTGTACTAACCCATGAAAATATTGTCCCTCATTTGATGGGAAGAAGGGGTTGAAGGCCCAGAGGGGAGATAGATGGAAAAATATAAACCTTCTAGATACTCTCCCAAAGAGGTCTTGAGAGCAATGAAACGCTTCTCCTAAAAAATCAAAGACCTGCAAAAGAAAACACATAATATAAATGTCCCACTTGATTGAGGGATTTACACAAAGTGCATTATAAGATAGACTATACCCCCATGGAACTATGTGTTCTTCTCCCTTCAAGTGACACTATGGTACTGCCCCCCAAGCTAATCGATTCACTCTTACGGATTACCCAAAGTTTGGACTCTAATTAACTAATGGCAATAAATGGGCTTGGAAAAAGGATGCATTGAAAATGAAGGTGCAACTCACCCTCTACGAAGGCACCCATAGATGAGACACTATGATTCCTAGTATGTCATGAACCCCATGCCCAAAAGTCTTACCCCCATCCACATCATTAAATCCACATGTCTTAGAGAGGGGTTTCACCTGGGAAACACTCCTTCACTGAGGGGATGATTCACCCAATAGGTCACTCTGTCAACCCTCCCATACCTAAACTTGGAAAATTACATAGGGTCTTTGAGCATTTGTTTATCTTGACAAGGTAGTTTTGGATGCACATGCTTAGGTGGATCTTTTATTGACCTGATTTACTCATCATGATGCATTTGACTTGAGATCCTTGGAGGGCATATTCATTGTCTTTGCAGGACCATGTTTGGTGGACAAATTTGAAAGAACAAGCCTAACTTGGGCTTCCATAGGGCTTGAATCCCACAGGTTAGATTCTAGGTCCCATATGTCGTATGATGAATACATGCCTTTGGAGGCTTATGAGACACCATGGAGGACCTCACCTAGCCCCTACAAGCCAAACAACTTGCCTTTGGAGCCCAAAACGTCACCTTTGAGGGTCTTGACATCACCCTAGGGCTAGGGGTTGGTGGTGATTGAGGACACTTGGCACGTTTTGATGGAGGAGAACTTGAATTGGAGGAGGGAGACCTAGTGCATGAGGGGGAGCCCCTAGAAGGCCCAACAACTTCCTCTCCCCACTCCAACGACTTGCAAGAGTGCCAAAACTTTACCCTAGAAGGGTGACGTCTCTTTAGGGTTTTCTTTCATGTGCAAATTATGAATTAAATTTTATTATTGTGTAAAGGGAAAAAGTAAGGGTTGTTGTCCCCTTACTTTGTAGTTACCCTAATTATTGTGGAAAAACTATGTGTTAGAGGATTTGTATAATAGAGATCAACTCTATTTCATTTTATCATAACTCTCCCATTGTGAGAAGTCTCTTGGCTGAAATTTGTGCCCTATTTGGGAAATCTCTCTCTCTTGTGCTCTGAAATTTGTGCCCTATTTGGGAAATCTCTCTCTCTCTCTCTCTCTCTCTCTCTCTCTCTCTCTCGTGCTCTTTCTATGGTTTGTCTTTACTATTGGTGGAAGAAGTGATGTGCACTCTCTCTTGGAGCTATTTTCTTGCATTGTGGTGGATTAATCTTGGTAGAAAAGAGGTTTATCTTATTAATGCTTGGACTAGGTAAGGAATATATCTTGTTATTGATTATTTTCTTAGTTACAAGTTTAATTTGCTAGACTTCTTGAGGGGTATAAGGTCATAGAACCCCACTAAGCCCATCATTTTTGTCTTGGAATAATTGTTGCATAAGGGTTTACTAGGAGAAGTAAAAGGGATTTCACCCTCCTAATACTTCCTAGTTAGCCTTGTTTGCCTTGGGGAGTAAAAGGAATTACACCCACAAGGAGGTAGCATTGCAAGATCATTTTATTTTTGACTCCATAACCCAATAGATAAAAGCACTAATCAAAATTGCATTGGAGAAATAAATCTTTGCATTGGTAAACATGAAAACTCGTGATTTTGAGATTGTCTAAATTGGAATCCTTTCTTTGTTCTCTAAACTTGTTAAGGCCACAAAGGCGTATTGTTTCTCCAAGTACTTCTTGATTTTGTTACAAATTTAATCTACAGCCATTAGGGCTGCAAAAACCCTAAACAATTTTCTAAACAACTCTTCTCAACCGTCAAAAGTTGCTAATAATTTTCCCCTATAATCTACTACTTTCAACGCACTTTTTTGGTGGATTGTTTGCAAGTTTTGGTGGTTGATTTTTATTTTGAAACAAATTGTTTTTTATAGCCATAAGGCTGATAAAATATCTCTATAATATTGGTCTATAACAACCTTGTTCTGATGCTAAAGTCTCATGCTTTCATACTTGAGTTATAGTGCTTTGTTATTTTATCTCTTGCATCATTTGTTAGACTTTTAGCCTCTTGTTAGTAACTCTAACAATATTTTTGTTGCTAATATATATCTCTGTTGACTGGTGCAAATAGGGACAACAAAATTAACTTGCTTTTCCATTAGATTATTGTCCTTGTATCTCATCTTTCCTTGTGTCTTGGGCAGGTACAAACATCTACTGCAGGTACTCGAAATTCTTGGCAACCATTGGCTACCACTGAGACTCATCATCAAGCCAATTTTCCATCTAGTTACTTGACCTATAGGGGAATCATTTCCATCATCTCACTTTTCTTCTCATTTTCCCTAGTGTCACCCAGGATTCCCCCCTTGTGTTGGATTTATCCTTCAGTAAAGCGAGGGGAGGGTTTATCTGAGGTGAAAGTGGGTAAACTCTCCCGCCATTATCACCATCTCATGGATTGGGTCAGGCTTTTCCCAACCTACAGTTTGTGCGATAACAGGAATCACTCATAAACATCCTGAAACAATTAATGGTAATGTTAAAAATTTAAGTAAAAGTTGACATTCTCCTAATATTACCATTAATTACTATGGATTTGCTTTTTAATTTTTTTTAAATTTTGGGGGTAATTTTGTTGTCCCATAGGATGACATAAGGATTAATATGGAACTGGTCGGTTCTGTATGAAATCGTCCAGTTCAGACATTTAAGGTCGATCCCATACAAAACCAATCAATTCCATCACAAAATTGTTGATTCAGTATGAACCAGCCATTTCCGGTTTATACCCTTAATTTGGACTGGCAACCCCTGTAAACCGGTTGATCCGACCAGTTTTGGAAAAACCGGTTCAGTTCTGATAACATTACCTTGGAGATCACATTTATGACACTAATAGCACAAGCCAGAAGGTAAATGATACAAAATTTCAGCACTCTCTTTTTGATGATTTTAGTGGGGCATTTCTATGGCCAATGAACAAGACAGAACATACCTTAATTACCTCAGCTTTGTGAACCAACAAAGATATGATGATGGAGTAAACTTGGCTTCATAAACTATCAATTTAAATCTGATCACGATATTTTGGATGGCAGTCATAATGAAGAGTAGGTCCATGAAAAATTCCTTACAGAGAAGATGTGCTCCCACACTTTGTTAATAACCAACAAACATAGATAGCATAATGAACCTGGGTATTGGGTTGTGTGGAATATGGTTATCCTAACAAGTATGTGGTGAGCACATAGAGATATCACCCAATCCATGACTAGATTAAATTAGTTCACAAAAGAAGACAAGTTTCCAAAGAAGCCAACTCATAACATTGCTCTTGAAAGGAGTAAAGTCTGAGGTTTCCTTCGTTTTCCAAAGAAAGAGTGACCGGAATATCAGCTCACTATTGGGGACAGGTTCATTGAGTATATCCCTATTTTGGTTTATCAACAAACACAATGGAAGAGTTGTCCCTAACAAGATAATTAAATGGTTGCACTAGATATTTGATTATACCTAATCCATGGCGATTTTTTATCAAGTTAAGGTAAGGTAGTTAGACTAATTTTGCCCCTTTTCCTTTCGCTATTTTTAATTTCAGTTTGTTGTTTTTGTCATTAGTTTGTTAAATTTTTGGCATAGGGTGGTCTTCAGTTTGTCCCTTTTTAATTTTGAGCTAAATAAGTTGTTTTGCATATGCATGAGCAATCATAGTCCATATGTTGTCCCTATTAGGCTATTTATTCTTTTTCCTACAAATATTTTTGTTTCAAGTCGAAATCCAAATATAATGTGTTGTTTTTAGCAATTCTCTTATTTTATAGGACCCATAGTTCCAAGGTCTGCCTTGCAAAGTGAGTTGCATACACTTAACCCTTGAGAGCTCACAATCAAGATGAGTTTCATCCGCCAACATGTGAATTGTTTAACAAAAACGTTATTTTTTGAAGTTAGGATTTAAGGGCTTGTATGTTGGATCCGAGAACATATTGGGGTTGCTTGCATGTAGATGTGTACAATGAGACTATTTTGTCAACATGCTAGACATTACTATTATTTTTGGTATTGTCTATTTTTAGACATGCTATATTTAGCAGTTGTCCCCATAGCAATCATCTTCATATTCTGACCTTCCTGCTTTTTAGGAGTTGGACTACTATTTTTGGCACATCTATTTTTAGTAGGTATAGGGGGTAGTTTCAAGGTTTTGATGTGCAGCGGTGGTGGTGTTTTCAAGTTCTACTTTGGATCAAGGATGTATGGTTTAATTTGAGAGCAGGGAAGTGAAGAGTAGTTTATCTCAGTGGGATTAATACCTTTATTACAAAAATTTTATTCCATGGACAAGGTCACTAAAGTGTGCTAGATTTAGCACATATCCATTTCCGACCGTCTGATGTAGGAATTGTGCCTCGAAGGAAGACAAACTGATGGAAGATTTAGGAGTTTTATGTTGTATCGTAGGTTATTCAAAACAAAGAACAACCAGTATATTATTAACTAGCAGTAATAGTAAGACTTGGGTGTTGTAGCAACCTATTTCCAACAATATTTCCTACATAACAACATTGTCCTAATTGTTTCCAACAGGTTATTGGGTGGCATAATTAGTATCCAATCATATATTCTTCAAGAGGCAATGCTCATATCATCTTTTCTAGGCAAGTTTTACCATTATTATCACGTGGCAAACCCATTCATTGAAAGGAATCAATTTAGACCATCAATAGCATGCATGATCAATTATATTAGGTAAAAACAATAGTAATAGGCCGCCTTTGGACTTCATTGGACTTGGTGTCTTTTCCTCTAGCATATGAAATGCTCATAAATCATCTAAGAGCAAGTAATAATGTTCCCTAATCAAGTATTTCAATCCATTTTTATCTCAGAAATAGCAAAAACATAAATCTTCTTGCAAACTTGTGCCTTAGCAGAGCTATTCCTAGCTTACTCTTCATGCATGTTGATTATTATGAGGAGAAATCAGCAAATCGGGGTGCTTCTAGCAGGTGTCACATGCAAGAATTTGTGAACAACTATATTCTCTCATAGAACAATACCCAAACAGTTCAAGATTGGTAGATTGTGTAGTTGGTAGGAAACAACAGATATTTTTGGAATAAGCTAAGTTGGTGGACCCGAGGATCACAATTTGGAGATGTTTGATTGATATTTCAATCCATCTCTATCTCTCTTCACTTTTAGGGAACACCCCCCTCTATTTCTCCATCCTCTAAGTTCTATAAAACAGGGTTTGAGTTGTTTGTTTTAGTGGTTAGACATTTTTTGACTTGTAGATCTTCAATACCTTTCCTCCATCCTGGACTTGACAGACTTCTTCCACCATAGCATGCTAGAGATTGACCAAGAAGCCCCTAATGTATTGGTGACTATGGTTTTGTTCTTTGCCTCTTTGTTAATACATTAAATAGATTCTAGTATTTTTTGTTTCAAACTCTTCAAATTTGTGTGGTTGTTTTACTTGCGTAATCATGCTACATGGATCTAGTTTGTTATTTCGTGCACATACTTTGATTATGTTTGTTTCAAATGGATTCAATTATGTTTTGTTTCAAACTCTTCAAATTTGTGTGGTTGTTTAACTTATGCAATCATGCTACATGGATCTAGTTTGTTATTTTGTGCACTTACTTTGAATTGTTCTTTCACTTAAAGGCACACATTCTTATTGTTTCATTCACTCAATCACTGTTTTAATTTGGATAATAAATCTAATATCGACCCTTCTTAATTAATTTGTGAATTTACCATTGTTCTCGAGTGTTGTCAAGCACCTAAGGGTAGCTTAAGTGTGTTAGTTTAGGTCCGATTATACACATGGATTTTACTAATTAGTGAACAACAAACACACATCATAGGGACAGTCCGCTAAGACTAGATCGCTAGGAAAGGTAGGGGTTTGTGGTATTGCTTAAAGTTCCATATTTGAGCAAAGAAAGAGAGTAGGACATTGGAGAAAAATAGAGGAAGTAGAAGACCTTGTAGCAACCATATAGGTCACAATGTAAATAGAAACTCCATAGTGAGCTCGCCTTTCTTTGTATTTTCATTTCATATCTAAGAATAAAAGGTTAACTAAAAGTCCTCATTATGATTTAACTTTAAAAGTCAACATCAATCTAATTAGCCTATTTGAATTCTATACTAGTGTGACTTAACTTTATTGTTTGAATTTTATACTACTGCGATTTAATTTTAAAAGTCATCATCAGTATAATCAGCCTTTTTGAATTTTATACTGGTGGATGTAAATCACTGAATTTTACATTAGGTAGAAAATCCTAAAACAAAACACAAACAAATTTCATTCTTTAATCCAATGTTTATGTTTTAGTCCAATGTTTATGTTTTAAGATGAGATTAATGTTTATTTTGTTTCCTACATATTCATTGATTTCCATGTAAATAAAAGTAATCTATATATGAAAAGGAATAAAAGAAAGAAAACTCATTTGTTGAGTTCTAAATTTGTGAAAAGATAAACTTAGAATTCCTTATAGCACCAACTAGTAATATGTTCTCCTTATCTCTTTGTTCCCAAGGGATAATCATTTTGTGGTGTACAACTAGTAATTTGTTCTCCTTATCTCTCTGTTCCCAAGGGATAATCATTTTGTGGTGTACAGTTGGGAATACCTTACCTTAAGTTGCATTTTACAGTTTAAGTATGGAAGTATCCTGATCTATCAAACTTTAAGATGATCAAGATTCAAATTCTTCAAATGCAAACATTTTCTTTCACTTTATTGCACTCTTAGAAATGTTTTACACTTAAATAATCTCCATGAAAATGAAATTTGTGACTAAGATGCAGATGGAGGTGGTGTGCCATTACATATTATATGTGATGAAAGTGATCGTGGTTATTCACAGTTAAGTTTAGTTGAATTGTGCAGCGCCCGACGATAACTTCCTTCCCACTCAGACAAACCTATGATTGGAAAAAATTATCTAGCATTGATGGTTCTCTTGACATTTGCTAAGGGAGAAAATGACAAAGTATTACTTGTTTGCCCAAAGACTAATGGCTGAGGAGAGGCATTTCACTTCATCATTGGTCTTTCACGGCTCTGTTCAAATAGGATTTTCTTCGTTCATTTCAATCAATGCACAGGCTACAACAGGCTCCAAATTAAGTTTGGGCTTCAGCACTTTGTTCTATAAGACCATCGACATCATGCAATTTGGATCCAAATCAGATGTACTACCACAAAAGATTAACTTCTAGAACTATTCCTGATGTGTCCGACCGATAACGTTAGACTCTTTCTGTCTTTCGATCTCTGGGCACTGAGAGGAATCAAAAATCCCCTTAACTTACACTGCTCAATTCGATCTCTGGGCCATTCACACGGAGAATGGCATAGAGAATAACCTTAATGCCCCGCTCAATTCTCTCTGGAATGCCACGTCTACATCGCTGAAAGCGTCCACATCACAAAAGAAAAAAAATATCCACATCACGAAAGCTAAAGCAACTCTTTGTCAGGAAAAAGCATCCACGTCACAAAAGCTAAAGCAACTCTGTCATAAAAAATCATCCATGTTCTTCCCATTTTTACAAAGCACTTCAATCTTGTAAAAATCAAAATAAAAGTATGAGGCATACAAATTAGGATATCGAGGCATACAAATTAGGATACAGAGGCATACAAATTATTTTATAACATGATATGAGATAGGATATTTTAAGAAAATAGATACATATTATTTAACATAATATAATGATTTTATAATGTAAAATTTATGGTTGGTTAGAAAAATATTTTTAAGTAAATTTTAGAAGCATTGTAATATTCTTATTCCTAGTTGCAATCATGAGAGTCAACATTCAAATTAGTGATGTTATTTGTATAATTGTATATCATGAAAAATTAATTTTTACCATTTACAAAGCACACTCTTTTACCGTGAGGTGCACTGAGGTGAATAGACTTGGTGACCTATGCAGAAGACCTCTGCCTTGGGAACCTCTACCTCATCAAACTCCTCCTTGGGACATCCTTCTTACTGCCTCCCCCCCTATGAACTAAACTTTACTTCCTTCCTACCCTTGACTTTTGACCTACCTTGACTTCTAAACCTTCCCTTCTCTACCAGCCATGAGCTCAAGCAATTAAATGGGTAAAGACTGTATGAGGACAGATAAGTGAAGTGTGCGCAGAGTGTAGAGTGCAGGACAATTGTGCATAGCACAGAGATAGGATGGTTGCGCATAGCGCATAGTTAATTGATAATCAATCAATAAAAAAAATATATTGACATGCCCTAACAATTATCCTTAGTTTGCAAAGATATGGACATCACCCCTAGTGCTTGGACATTACTTACTTTGACCTTGACATCATGCTTTTAGGGCTTGATGTGACATGGTGGTGCATTTGATGATGTTGTGGCATGAGGGTGATGCATTGCCCCAATCTACTTAGTTGAGTATTTGACAATGGTGATGACTTGGCACCATGAGGATGAGGATGACCTAGCCTTTGGAGGCTTTCTCAACCTACTTCACCCTCTTGAAGGGACGTAGGAGGCTTTATTATTGTTATTTTATATGTTATTGGTCATTTTGGGGGTTGGACTAAACCTATCCACCTTGTAAACTTAATTTTAGACCCTTATTTTGTGGAACTAGTAAGAAAAACAAATTGGTTTTCCTCTGTAAAGAGGAAAATCATTTTTCATTTTAGATCATAACTCATTTTCATCACTCATCATGGTTTCTCCTCTTTCTTGAGGAGTTTGCTCTACTTTTGTCTCTTGTGCATTTTTGGAGAATAAGGTGTGATTTGTCTCTTGGGTGGATCTTTAGGTTTGAGGAAGCATTTCTTGTGGATGAAAGGTGTTTTCTATGGTTTCTATGCAAGATGTCTTGGTTGTAAGTGGACAATCTCTCATTTGCTTGGATATTTTGCATGTTATTGTTCAAGGTTATCATTAAAAACCCTAAACCCTAATTTCCCTTTGGTGTTTTGCAAGGATATTGGTTGGAGATTGTTGAGACTCCTCTAGCTTTCCATCCTTGTAGGATGACTCCCCTAAGGATTGTTGAGACTCCCTTAGGGAATCAACCCCCCTACCTTGTGATCTTCCAAAAGGTTATTTTGAAAGCATATAACATATACAAGGATTGTTTGGGACTCCCTCTAGATCTTGTTGTCTAGCTTTCTCCTTGGCCTTTTTCCCTCTTGGATTCATTTTCTCCTTTGATTCCATTTCCCAATCATCAAAGGAACTAGTCCATTGTGATATGATGAATTAATGTTTTTTTTATCTCTAGTTGTTCATGTCTAATGCAAGCAATTGATGTCATAACATTGATGAAATAACTTGTTTAGCTTATTGTTGTAATAACTTATTTGCTGCATCCATTAGGGATGCAATCATATTGCTGATAACTCTCTTATAACTCAATAATTAACTATGGAAAATCTTGGGTGATGATTATATATTAAAACGCTAATAAAGGGATAAATTTAGAGCTATTTATGTGATGGTTTCCATGGTTAAATATTGTTGTTGTTATAAAAGTAAATCTACAACCATTAGGGATACATAAATATTGTTGATAACTCTCAATTTACTTGCTAATTCACCATGGAAGTTGTTGTCTAATGATCGGATATTGATCTATAAGTTAAGGGCTACAACTTGGCATATTCATTTCTTAAATTTAATAGTGAATTCTTATTGCTATAGTAAAATTTTGCTACAGCCTTTGGGGCTATTATATATTGTTGATAAATTTCATTATTCATCCCTTTTAACCATCAAAATAGTTGTTTAGATATTGCATAATTATCTACTTATTAAGGTCTTTCGTCTAATATCACTACTTGTTGATTTTGATGGTGAAATATTGCAGCTGAAAATGTTCCTTCAAAGGCCGCATCTCTCCATTAAAGGTGCAACCAACATCAAAAGTCATGTCTCTTTCCCAAGGGTTATGTCTCATCGCCATCAATGCCAAGTCATTGTTGGAATATACACCAATACTGAGAGGGGGAGAATCAGTATTGAACAGATTTTAACCACTTTTTCTTGTTACCATTTAATTAATCAACATATAATCAATCATAGGCAATGCAGAGAATTAACCATGTCAACAAATATCGACACAAAGTCAGAGTACACAATTTATTTTACGTGGAAACCCAATAAGGGAGA
>SNQJ01S0060390.1:50058-71292 GCA_010110895.2 Picea sitchensis
TGACATTGAGCTAAAAAGGGTTAAAAGAGATTTTAAGTCATTATGAGCTAAAAATAGAAGTCAACAGTGAATTAGGGTTTCAGCAGTGATTTAGGGTTTTGGAAGTCAACAACGAATTAGGATTTCAGAATGATTTAGGGTTTTGTAAATCAACAACGAATTAGGGTTTCAGCATGATTTAGGGTTTTGGAAAGCTATAAAGGAAGGGTCAGCGACCTAATTCATCATTATGCAAATTATGACTTTTCATTGAGGAGAAGAGGCGCATCTCAGGAGAGATAGTTCAGTGTATTCCAAGAGGAAGACACCAGTTGGCTGATTTCGGTGTTGAAAGACACACCCTAGTCATCGGGAAGATCATCCAGGTCTTCCATCATTCTTCATTGATTCTGTAGTGCTCCCATATTCCGGGTATTATCTTTTAGTTGCTTATTTGTATTCTGGCTAAGATCCTTTTGTCTTTTGATCTAACCGAGTGTTGTTTTTTTATTCAGCCACAATTGCTTATTTAAATTCTGGCTAAGATCCTTTGTATGTTGATCTAGTCGAGTATTGTCAATTATTCAGCCACATTTGGCCATTTTGTAATCCATAGAGATATCATAATACAAATTTTTTCGTCCTTTGTCGTGTTTATTATTTGTATGATCATTTATATGTTGTAAACCTTTGATCCTACACACACATTAGCAGCGTTTCCTAGACTAGACAAGTCAGGAACATTACATGCTACTTCCAGAACGCACTTCAATAATGCTCTAATACCAATTTGTAACATATCCATAGTAGCAGAAACCAATAATGATTTGCTCATATGCTGATTTGGAATGCACCCATTGCCCAGGTACTTCCAAATTCGCTTCCTTTGACAAATTTTGAATTCCACTCCATTCTTTTAAGTTAAGAACATGGAACCATCCAAGAAATTAACAAAATGCAATAACTAAGAACCATGCAAATCCATAAAAGAATACTTTACGTTGTCGTGCACAACAATAACCAACAAACATGCATAGTGTAATAACACCATCTCAAGATAATAATAGACAACAAAATATACACTATACAAAAAACACAAAGAACACTTATCTTTAATTAAAGCTTCACTAACTGGCTACAGACTGAGGACGTTCCACCAAAACATAGACGTTGTTGTTCCAAATATCAACAACATGTTACCTTTGATCCATGGCTATGAATCCACAATGATGGGTCCTAGTTTGACTCTAAACACACAACAATTAACTATCAAGCTCTCAGGTTTTCTGAACCACACAACAATCCTAATTTGCCAACTCTCTTCCCCTCCATCCTACACAACCGAAAGAAATGGAACCCTTTCTTTGCCATGTAGTCCCTCAGGTTGTTCCAATTTCTTTCCAGGGCTCCAGTGCTACTGGTCATGAAATATTAATGTTGGAAAACAATTAAGATTCTTAGTTGTGAACATTTATCTCATAAGAGTCACCACCTGTTGATTAGCCATCCTGAGCCTAATAGGAGAGTAAATTAATTTAGGTTTTCTCGTCAATTCCCAAGTCTACTTCATCATAACATTTACTTATGATCCTAGGTCGAGGACCACATAGTCCATGTCATAGTCTCCAATATGATCACTAAGGTGCAGTTCCTTGCTTGTCCTCCTTTTTCTATATGTTTTATTCACAACTCTACTTAGCAGAGGGTCTACTATTCTAATTTCATATTGTCTTATCATGTGTTGTAGTTCCCGCACAAATATTTCATCTTTAATCAAATCAATACAAGCATACAAGAAGTCCACAAGCTTGCTTACCTCTTTTCCTTATGTAGGTGGGGTAGACTGATCAAATGCTAGAGGCATTTCACATTCCCTTACTTTTGGTTGTGCCCTAGATGAAGAAGTCTATTCACCTACAAATTCTCTTCTTACTTCTTCAAAGATTTTCTTTCCTTGGATCAAACAATGGCACCTTCTCTGAATCTCTTCTAATCCTTGATCCATTTGTAGTCTTTTCTCAATTCACCCTATCTTCTCCTATGACAATGCCTCCTCTAGTAATAATAACGATTCTAGGTTCCTGATCATGAGGTTCAACTGGTATTTTCTGGATTTGCTGGTTTCCACCTTGTCTTTACTAAACTTTAGCTAACAATATTGGACAGTCTTCAATGACATGGTCAAATGAATTACAGTAGCTGCAAGTAGTACAAGGGTTATAACAATCCCTTGCCAAAATACCTGGTAGGCACAGTTATAGCAAATAACTTGACCTCGACCTCGACCCATGCCTCCTCCTTTTCCTCTTCCTCTGAACCCACTGTGAGGGGTGAAGATTCCTCTTCTTGGGGAATTGAACTGCGCAACATTCCCTTCTGGCTTTAATTCTCATTGAATCCTATATGCATCCCTTTACCTTTCATGCATGAGGTCATAATCCCTACAATTCCTCTCATCATGCCCCACAGATCTATAGAATGTACAATAAATACTGCTGGGTGTCTGGACATATTTCTTCATATAATAACATTCACCAGGGCGATGTCTAGTTCTACATACCTCGCACCATGGTAAAGTAGCATGATTCAAAGGGTTAGGAGCTCCAAAGGCCAAGTATTCACTAAATAGAGGACAGTGTTCTTTTTCATGGCCCTCTTCTTTACATATGATACACCAGATGTCTTCTCTTTTCTCTTTTCCTCTGTTTTTCTTCATGTCTTCAACCTGTAAAGATAAACTAGTTAATTGATTCAAAATCTAACTCATACCTGGACTGGATTCTCCTATAGGGGTTGCTTCTAGTTTCATGGCAATCTCTAATGCTTCAGTCTATGGAGCGACCTTCTGT
Organism: Picea sitchensis; assembly: GCA_010110895.2. Lineage (NCBI taxonomy): Eukaryota > Viridiplantae > Streptophyta > Pinopsida > Pinales > Pinaceae > Picea > Picea sitchensis. The sequence goes on from SNQJ01S0060390.1 coordinate 52,887, forward strand.
TGCATTAGAGGAACTCTAGTGTGTGGCAGGAGGGTAGCGATGAACCATTCCTTATGTTGTTCGTCTAGAATATGAAAACTTAAACGGCCTGTCAAGGTCTTAAACCTCTGATCAAATTCCCAACCAAGTTCAATCACCTTCTACTTGATTTCCTTCAACTATGTAATGCACCATGACTCCGACTTAGGTTTCTTGAACTATGCACTCAACGCAGTCTTAATGTCATTCAATGCTCTAGGTTGTACAGATGTTGTAACAAACTTTATATACCATATCAGTGCATGGTCCCTCAAGGTAGTACTAAACTGAGCTCTCCTAACAGCTTCGTCGGTGAATTTCTTAATGCTCCATACAACTTTACAGAAGAACCAGTGCTGGTCAGGATCCTCAGATCCATCTCCTCTGAAAATAGGTAGCCTCATTTCATCTGCCATTGATTTTCCTTGGTTTTTAGACTCATTCTGTACTAAACTGCTTGTGACAGTACTCTGAGTGCTCTGATTACTCTGGTTACTCTGGTTACTCTGGTTACTTGGTGCTACTAAAACACAGGAGGAGTAGCAATACTTACTTCGACAGTAGGCATAGTATCTGAAGTTCATGGTTCATCTCGACAAGGTTCTTCAGTCTCTACTTCCTCTGCCCTTGCAAAATATGAGTACTCCTTGTCTTGTGCTAATGGCCCGTAATTATGCTTAAACATGTTTGTGAGAGGAATCTTTCTGAATGATCTCCCACTGCGTGTGTGTCCAGCCTTTGTGTCATTGTCGTTGTCTGAATTCTTGAACATTAGCTTTAAAATCCAACTGATTATTGTATCTTCAAGATATTATTCTCATGCAATAGCATCTTAATTCAAAAGCTGTAGAAACTTTCCTCTAGGTCCCTTAAATAAATATCTCTTTTCTTGACTATATGATTCCACTCTATCAATAGAAAATTCAGTAATGTACCCTCCAATAGTGTTTTCAAACCAGAGATCGACTTCTCTTGACACAATGTTATCAACTTTCTTGACTTTCATAATCAGCGTTGATGTCCAAACCACAGGTGGTCTAGATATGATTTCAAACTGAGTGTCTACTAGTCTGGCTAACCACCCATACAACTCCTAATGAAATCCTATAAAGAAAATATCATGCACATCAATAAGATGTACCTTCCCAACTATTCTTATGTATTAAAGTTAGGGTTTATATTCTACGCTTTGGCGAAGTCCCTTTCTTGTTCTTCTATCCACTTCTAAATTTGTGTCTTCGATGGAAACCACCTTGACATTCCCTCATGAAGATTCCAGTCCCGACAACAGAACCATTTGTTGGCACAAGGGCAAACCCGAGGTTCAAATCTAATAGCACACCAACAAACCCTAACTACTGGCCCTTACGGAAACACCTGCAAAGTAGATGAAGTCTCACCCGAAGTAGCAATAGAGGGGTTGCAAGATACATGTGTCTAAAACCAGAGGAAATGCAAGATGATTCCAAAACAACAATGCAAAATAGCCTAGAGATTCTTAACAGTATTATGCTTAACTTCGTGAAGTTAGTTATGTCTTCTTATGTTCAACAAGAAAAATAACAGTGCAATAACAGTATAAAATATAGTAAATAACAAAGCATCAACCACATGGAACAACAAGATTTTACGTGGTTCACCCTCTCCCTAGGGATACGTCCACAGAGCTGTGTTTATTAATAGAATAGATGAAAATATGTAGTTCTATATGTGCACTCAACTACAGATCCTTCTCTCCCTTCCTTTTTATTTCCTATCCCTGTGCACCCAGTTGCAGAATCGATCTTTGCACCCAGTTGAAGACCCAAAATACAAGAATTCCCTAAAACATAACACTCTTACATCTCAACACCACTATCGCATCTCTAACTCAACTCTTATAGACCTCTATTTATACATTCCATGACTCTTAGAAAACCATGGGCCGAAGCACAAGTGCCAAAACCCTATATCCACATTGACAAAACCCTAGGTCCACATAACCCTCATTTTAAGGACTTTGCTGGCATGTTCTTCCTTCTTCTCTATGAGGTGATCCAAAGAACCCATTAATGTCTTCTTTCACTTGCTGACTTGTCCATGATCTGTCTTCTTTGATGCTTTGTCTTCCTTGATCTTCTCTTTCAACGACTTTCTTTCCTTTACTTTGTTCCTTCTTTTATGCTTATTTAACCACTTTGACCCTTCCCCGGTTTGTGTGCCTTCGGTGCACTTCATACTTTGTCTTTCTTCTTCCTTAATCTTAATACATGACCAAGGGCCAAAACTTCCTTTTATTATTTCAATTCATCTTGAATTCTATACATTTCCTCCATTTGTGTATCCCTAATCCATTTATCTAAGAAGATTTTTTCAAATTCTTCCCATGTGGAGTGGAGTCTAGTATCTTTGTCAAGCCTTCTCCACTACTTATGAGCTTCACCTGAAAAAGAAAAACATAACCCACAAGGACCTATACCAATCCTCATAAAATATTCCCTTACCATCCTCAACCATTCCCTGGGACTGATTTCATCTTTATCTTCATCTCCACTAAATTTAGGTGTTGTCATTGATTCTTAATTGAGGTCTAACCCCAATACTTGAATTCCAACCTCCGTATATTAAGGATAAATGTCTCAAATAGTTATAATCCTTGTTCCAATATTCTCTTCTATGTTTTATATTTCCAATGTATTTTTAATCAGCTCAATCGGACATTCCAATCAAAAGTTATGATAGTTTTAAGTGAACATACCTTTGAAACCCTGATTTGGAGTCTATCCTCCTGGCCAACCTTCCTTATGACGTATATCTGCAATTTCATCCCTTCTAAGTCTGAAATTTCTAGTTGTAGTACTCTAAAATTTCTTATCTTCAATTCCATAGGTCTGACCAAAATTGGATGTGCCAAGTGGAAGTTATGATAACTTCCCCACACCTTGTTGATTTTAGACATTTCCGGTAGAGAGAACTTGTACAACATGCCCCGTGCACAATAATTGATATAAAATTATGAAAATTATACCAGAAATACTATGTCATGTCCAATATTCAACTCAATTGGTATCACTCAATTTGGATCCTCTATGAATATTTTATGGTTGTTTTACCTGAAACACATGTTTGAGACTAGTCAATAGGACTAGTCAGATACCCTATCTTCCACAGGGTGTATCTGCAAAATTAGAATGACCCAGAAGCTGAAATTTTTATCACAGATACAATGATAATTTATATGAATATGCTCTGGATTTTATGGTCTGAAACATTGCATAAAAAAATTTATAGCAAAAATTCTACAATGACTAAATTCAGGATGATTCCAAAAACCTATCTTACACAGGCTATATCTCTGAAAGTATATGGCCTCAGGAGATGAAATTTGAACCCCACGTACCTTGATACGTATAATAAATATTTTCCAAGGGGTTCCTTCTGAAACATTGTAGAGAGAAATTTATATTGAAAATTCCAATATGTCTCAAATGCAGCAGTGAAACCCCAAGACCTTGAGCTCTGATACCAAATGTTATGAACCAAAATACTTAAAATATCATAAAATAATAGAAGTACAAACCATGTACAAAATTTCAAGGTGGATCAAAAGTCCAATATATATAATTTACACAATAAATCCTTAAATAATAGGGGAACCCCCTCCAATTAACCAAATAACTTTCATACTTCACCATTCACCTCTCAATAATGAATACATGATCGCTTATATATAGCTACTCACACTTGCACATTGTTACACACCAAAATTACTCTCTTCAATGATGACCTATTGTCATCATTACAAGTGTCACAAGTGTTGTGCTTTGGCCACAAATGTCGCAAGTGTCGCAAATATCATACTGTCATCTTGCCTATGTTGTATCTTGAATGACATCACAGGAACACTTGAGACATCCTCAAAGATTGGTTAAAATAAGGATATGTCATTTGACGAAGAGTACAAATATTTTTCCTTGAGAAAGACCACTTGAAAATCATTTTTGAAGGGTAAATCTCCCCTACCCACTAGCAGGGAGCGTTAGCACTCCTTGCCTTCCTTTGGGGGAGCGTTGCAACACTCTGTGCACCATTCTGGGGGAGCGTTGTGGTGTTGAGGAAATCAAGGGAAGACCCCCCTTATCTCTAAAGTCAGTTTGATTTGAATCTGAGGTCAAGGCTGGATCTTAGGGAGGATCCACAACTGATGGAGAAATATCCTCAACCTATCCCAAGTATGCTTTGTCTTTGATTGGATTGCAATATTTTTTGAAGAGCTTAGCAATCAAAGCTCAACTTGGACTGCACGAGGACAAACATTGTAAAAAGGTTCTCATATATTCTTCCTTTTCTCTATAGATTATCTTAGCTAGGTTTAAAGGGATGTCAGTGATCAAAGTTAACACCTTTTTGTCTTGGTCTTAGGGGTCTAGGATCCAAGAGGGAATTCACCTGTCCGCGGGGGGATTTTCTTGTAACAAGAATTGGCGACTCCGCTGGGGATGGAAGCTTTCAGTTTTGGTTTCCTTCCTTGGTCTTGTTTTTTTCCTTTTCTCACCTTTAGATCTTATTCACTGTATGTTTATGGTTCTTAGATGTGTTGTTGGCTTTTGGATTCATCCCATACACTCTAAATTTCTGAGTTTTCTGGATTTTTTTTTTAATTTCTGGGCAAGTTTCTCTTTTTCTCAGAGGCTAGTGTTCCCCTGCTTTTACATCCAGAGCGTTGGCGCTCCCTTGCAGGCTCCCACAGAGCACTGCAATTCTCTAGTGCCCTTAACACCAGAGCGTTGGTCTTGTTCTGCTAAAACATATTTTGGGAATCCATCTCTGAGTGTAGTTTTTGCTCATTTATCTTCTCAGGACTGTCACTATCTCAGTGTGTCTTTGGTTTAGCCTCCAACCATTTGACTTCTAATAATTTATAATTTTTTGTTTGTATTTTTCACATCTCTCTTCCTTGCTTTGAGTCACTCTTCTTCTTTGATATTTGGAGTCGATCTACTACTTTCTCATTTATCTGATTGTATGAAAGTTGTTGTAAGGAAATTCAGAGATCTATGCATTGTTCCATTTGATCTTTGAGGTCATTTTTGCCAAGCAATTCCTCTTGTTTGAGTTTTTTTTTGTTTTCTTTTTGCAAATTTGGTTTTATTTTTGTTTCTTGTTTGATCACAATGAGAGTGTGTTTTTGTTTATGTGAAGTTTTCTTTCGATTTCTTAAATCTCACAGATCTTGAAGTCTGATTGACATAGGAAGCTTTACATCAAGTTGATTATCATTCACATTTAAACAAAAGGATATATTTTCACGATTGATTTTTGGAGATTAGAACCATTTTCTGAATATTTTAACATTATATTGGATTCTTGATTAGAAACAATTGCATGAGGTTACTGCATCTTAGTGTTTGACAATGAAAGGAAAATTCCTTCTCCTTCCCTTAAATAAACATTCATTGAAAGAAAAGACTAGTTATAATTTCTTATGCATTTTTGGGAATTGAGTCATAATATCATCAGTTTCACTCTTATACACCTCTGAGTAAAGAACAGCCACAAAAATCAACACTAATTAAAATTGATCTAGAACATTTTTTTTTAGAATATTCCACCAACATTAGACTAGGATTAGCGCTTTGGATTAGGCTATGAGTACAACTCTGCAAAGCATTCAAAACAAACATTAGCATCTTGTGATAGGGAGAGCAAATCCAATTTTCGTATAAGCTTTCTCGGATCCCCCTCTCACATAGGGGTTATGCACGAGGTTGCGTTCGGGAGAGTTACGAAGATTATCCCTCCGTGGTTCAACTGTTCCTAATAGTCAGATCGTATATTGGGGGTTCTTCTTGAGGTTCAACTGTCTTCATTTGGTCTCGGTGCTTCGTGAATTCCGAATCCGTTTGGAGTCCTATGGAGTTCTACAAGTCCACTTGTCCTCAGTTCTCTCGAAGGATTTTGGACTTGTTATATTGCCCATACGTTCGGACTAGACTGTCGACTGTACCTGCCCAGGGGATAACTGGGAGTTGGTGTCCTTAGTAGCCATAATCTTTAGGGTCTTTACACGAGGTGACGGTGAAGGGAATTCTTTCTTGTACCTAGAACAGACGGTTTTCAAACTCACTTAAGCTCCTTGGAGGGTAAATCCACGATTACTATGTGGAAGCTTGCACCAAGGCGTAAGTCCATTAAGTAGGTCGCTATCGTAATTGTTCCACCCGCTCATATCCTAGCCCCTTTTTGAATTTATCACGCGACATTGGATTTCATCACCAACTAGTACGATCATCAAGAGAAGGTTGTGTTTGCTTGGTTTGATTCCTAGATTTATTAGTGTATGTTGTTTCTTTTCGTTAGTCGGCCATATATTTCTTATTACGTTCATTTCTTAGCTCAAGAAACATTGGCCTTCACCGTTCACATAGGATGCAAGGGTTACCCCTAGAAGATCCAAAGGCTTATCTACCTTTGCTTCCCAACTCATCGGGAGGCCCTCCTGAGGCTCATAACGAACTAGCTTCTGAGGTTGGAAGAACATAGTCTTTGGAATAGTTTCAAATTGTTTCGGACTCTTTAGAGGCTTTTTGTCTCCCTGTAAATCCGGAATTGAGTATTGTACGAAATCCATGTATACTTCGGATGAACTCATTAGGAGACATTGTTCTTTATATCGAGATACCCACCGGACCTAACGTAGGATCTGGAGTAGAGGATCCACTTTTTCAAAGTGAATAGTTTAGGACCTCGACTCACACTGTTGGAACTGGTTTTGGTTCTATCCCTTTGACAGTACGTGACCTTTACTGTAACCTAGGAATGAGTCTTGATCAGCATGTCGTATCACAAGTACCTGAAACATTTGTTAGTTATATGGTAACCTTAGACCAATTTGTTGGTACGACCAGTAATGTCACCATCGTTGCAGACCAATTGCCGATTGGTTCTCATTCGAAACCTACTATCTAGATGGCACATTCTACTATCCCTGCCAGTAATGTAACACCACTCCAAGCTCTGATTGGAACACCTCTTAGACCAAATCCATCACTTCCCCCTGGGTACAGAGCTCTGAATCCTTCCATTTCTAACACTACCCAGATTCAATCTGGAGTTTCTAGACTTTTTGTTCCTCATGGATATAACATCGTTGTTGGTTATATACCTACACCTTTATTGGGAGGAGATGGTCTTAGTGGCTCTAATCCAATTGGAAGCACCGGTCATTCGTTCACTTCTGGTTACCAAATTCATGTAGGCAATTAACCTCAGACTGGGGGGAAACCTCAATTTGGGGGTCAACCTCAAATCAGGACACAACCTCAACTTGGGGGGAAACCTCAGGCTGGAGTCCATAACCCATTGTATGAACATAGTGAACCTGCAACACAAAATCTACCTTGGAACCTTCCTTTCCAAGACAATCCACAATTATCTGGGGGACAACATCCTCAAGGACAACAAAAACCTTATCTTTCCCACGAGACTAATGTGTATCCTCCTCATGGAAAAAATGTTTACCCCCGTTATGGGCAAACAAATCCTCCGGCTTATAATCCTCAGAACCCATCAGGTTATCCTCCATTTTCAAATACTTCTCAACCATATTTGAATCCTATTTATCCTGGTCAAAAATAACCATATATAGGAGGACCTACTGGATACAATTATCCATCTAACCCAGTTTATGGCCCTACTAGTGTCCCTATGCCACACCAGTATCACCCTCAGGTTAACCACCAGTTACCTTTCCTTACAACTCTAGATCTCCCAGACTTGTCTCGGTTGACCAACGATCCTATACTACATTCTTCTTTTTGGCCAATGATTCCTGCTAAATTACCTTTTGATATTCCAAAGTTTGACGGTAAACCTAGAGAAGACCCAAATAACCATGTGATGACTTTCCATTTATGGTGTTGATCAAACTCCTTAATGGATGATTCGATATGTTTATGTCTCTTCCAGCGAACACTTACGGGCTCAACAACCAAGTGGTATATTGAAATTCCACGTGGTTCTTTCCAAGATTTCAACTCCCTTTCCATGTCCTTTCTCATGCACTTTCAACTACCCATTTGTTACGAGACAGGTACCGAACTATTGACCTCCCTTCGCCAAACCAACTATGTGCATGTATCTGATCACATTCATGAGTGGAGATGATGACGAAGGTTGATCAAAGCAATCATTCCTAACTAGTTATTGGTGGAATGGTTTACCAAATCTCTTTTACCCCCGATTGCTCGTGACGTCGCTATGGGCAGTGTAGTCATCAAGGAAGAATCCATTGCTCGAGCTCAGTACTTAGATTTGGTTTATTCACAATCTGGTACTTTGCATGAGTTGATCCCAAATGCTACCTGTTCCACTACTGATCCATCCAAACCTTCATCCTCATCTCATGTGAATGGTGTTATCAGCGCCGTTAAAATCCAATCTACTTCACAATCGACTGAAATTGTGAATCTATCTTCTTCGGCACCCTCTCCTAGTTCGACCTCACTCTCCTCTACCTCTCTTCCAACTCAAGTCTCTAAGGTGAATGTAGTTCAATCTGCCCCTTCACAACAATTTGGAGGTAAGAAGAAGACAAAGAATAAATCCAAGAAGAATAACACTAATGAACAACCCAAAGCTCAAACTCCACCACCTGCTACCGAAAATCAACCACAACAAAAACTGAAATTACCATGTCTTATTTGTGGTGACGATCACTACACTCAAGACTGTCCACATCACGATGAAGTGGAAAACAAATTCAAGGGAAATTCCCAACCTGCCGTGCTTACACAACCTTTTCCTCAGAAACAATATATGGTTTCTCAAACCCCCTCTCCAAGGGGCAGTTCCATCCACCCTCCTAATGATGAAGCCTCAATAAGTGCTCACATTTATATGTTTAGTGGAATTGATTTAACCACTCTCTCTATGACTTACAACACGCCAGTTAAACCTGAAAAAGAAAAGGTCTCTAACGGTTCTTTATCGGATCCATCTCCTACGATTGTTAGTTCTCCTTCTATTATTCCTCCATCTGGGTCACTATAGATAGAGAAGCCTACTTTTGACTCTATACTACGCCCTCCCAAGAGCACCATCCGTAAATCTACTTTCAATCCTAGTTCATGAGCCGCCCAAAACTACAACATTGTTGAATATTTGGCCCAAGCACCATGTGCTATGTCTGCACTAGAAGTTCTACAACACTATCCCAGTCAACGTAGAACACTATTGGCTGCCATTGTCTCTTTTGATCCTGAGTCATCTAATAACATCACATTTAACCTAGACAATTTTAAGTCACGACTTTCTCACCAACTCGCTTTCCAGATCGATGTTGTTGTTCATAATCAACACATTCACCACACTATCTTGAATGATGGAGCTTCTACTTGTGTCATGTCGTTAGCCTACTGGAAAGGTTTAAAATCACTTGCACTTAACCAATCCCCTATGATGTTAATAACATTCGATGGGTGAGGTTTCCATCCTCATGGACTCTTGCAGTCCTTAGCCGTTTAGTTGGGCAGAAAAACTATTTATGTTGATGTCGAGGTAGTCGATGCTCCTCTCAATTACAAATTGCTATTTGAAAGAAGTTGTTTTTATGCTCTGACTGTCGTAGCTTCTTCGGTGTTTCAATGTGTACAATTTCCTCATCAAGGTGAAATTGTCACTATCGACCAATTATATTATTGTACACTTGATGCTCGCACTCCCGATACCAATAATATTCCTTTCTTGGGAGATCACAAGATCACGTATGAAAGTGTTGGTGTAGGCTTGTTGAAATATTCTAGCCTTATGGGTACCTTCATTGCACCACTTCCTCCAACCACACATCATATTACCAAAATCAATATGATTTCGACTATGGCTTATCAGTCTTTGCAATCATCCGATCCTTGGATTGTACCTAGTCCTTTAGAGTTGGATGCACTAGGTGACACCATGCCACTTAGTCCAGCCGAGGATTCATACGTTGTTATCCAATCAGCCTCTCCCTCCACGGATGACCAAAATCTATTGGCACTTGACACTTACTTGATGCCATCTTGGTTTAACTCCTTGTCTTCTGCTTTTGACTACATTTCCCAGATTTTTCCTTTCAACGAATCCATTATGGAAATGATTAGCATTAACGAAGTACCTTGGGATGATAACCATCATAGATCCTCTTTTCTTCCACCTGTCAAAGAACTATAAGAATATATACACTCTATCCCCCCCCTAATGTTGTCGACTTTCCACAATCTCCTATACTTACGCAGGATACTATTTCTGAGGGGAATTTAGGGAACATTTCTTCAACAGTTGTTATTGATATTTCGATCAAGGAAGGTGTCATGGAAAATATTAATCTTGGTGTTAATTGTTCACCCGAGGAAGTGGTTTCTTACACCGATTTATTTAAAGAATTTTGAGATGTCTTCGCTTGGAGCTACGAAGAAATGCCAGGGATCGATCCTCCGATCATTGTGCATGAAATTAAAACTTACCCAGGTGTTAAACCTATTTGACAGAAACTCTGCCCGGTTCATCCTAAGAAAACTGCGGTTATTAAGGTAGAAGTTGAGAAATTATTGAAATTTGTCTTCATCTATCATGTCCCCTTGACGGAATGGGTTTCTAACATTGTTTCGGTCACTAAGAAGCAAGCGACCATTCGTGTTTGCATTGATTATCGGGATCTCAATAAGCCTTGTCCAAAAGATAATTAACCTACACCCTTCATCGACCAAATCATTGATAATTGTGTTGGTAGCATGATTTTCCCTTTCATGGATGGATTCTCAAGGTACAACAAGATTGACATTTTACCCATTGATCAACATAAGACAACCTTCATCTTCTCGTGGGGAACTTTCACCTATCGAAAACTACCATTTGGTCTCAAAAACGTTGGTGCTACATTCCAGTGGGCCATGTCATATGCTTTCTACGATATCAAACATATTGCAGAACCTTACCTCGACGATTTACTTGCCCATGCATCCATTCGATCAAACCATATTGGTAATCTATGGGTTATTTTTCTTCGATGTCAGTTCGATCAGGTCGACTCCTTGGTTTCGTTGTCTCCAAAGATGGGATTCAGGTGGATCCCTTAAAGATTAAATTTATTCTTGCTTTACCTCCACCTAATAATCTGACACAACTCCAAAGTTTGCAGGGGAACGCAAACTTTCTTCGTCGTTTCATTTGTAACTACGTTGAGATTACCAAAGGATTCATGTGATTGTTGCATAAAGACACTCCTTTCATCTAGGATGAAACTGCTCAACGATCCTTTGATGCTCTAAAGCATGCATTAACCAATACGCCTTTGTTACATCCTCCGAATTGTACGCAGGACTACATCCTTTACTTAGCAGCGTCTACTTCCACTATTGCTATGGTTTTAGTTCAAGAGGACCCTAACGGTGATGAAACTGTGATATACTATCTGAGCAAAAGTCTATCTGGTCCAGAGCTCTGATATTCACATGTTGAGAAGTTGGCTCTCGCAGCTGTCATTGTTTTCCATAGGTTTCGCCATTACATCTTGCTATGCACTACCACGGTTATCGCGGACTCTAACCCCATGTATCATATTCTGACACGTCAAGTCCTTGGGGGGAAATATTCCAAGTGGATCATTATTCTTCGAGAACTCAATCTCAAGTTTGCCAAGTCCAAAGACAAAAGATCCTTGGTGTTTGTTGAGCTTATTTCCGATCTTCCCCATGCTAATGAAGATACTAAGCCTAGAGATTCTCTCCCCAATGAATCTTATTCCTCATTAGCACGTTCGATCCTTGGTATGCAGACATCCTTCTTTATCTCTAGACCCAACATTTTCAACCCGATATCTCTCGTGAAGAACGTTGTCATATTCGGCACTATTCTCAATGCTACCTTATCATCAGTGACACTTTGTATCGTCGTGGTATTGACACTATTCTACGACGTTTTTTAACTCATGAAGAGGTTGAATGCATTCTTAATGACTGTCACCTTGGAGCATGTGGAGGTCACCTTTATGGGATGGATGCAACTCAGAAAATTTTACGTGTCAGCTACTTTTGGCCTCTATTTTCAAAGATTGTATTGAGGCTGTCAAAAAATGCCCACCCTGCTAAGTTTTTCATAAAAAGGCACGCACCCACCTCGCTCTGTTGCATCCCATTATTGCAATCGGCCCCTTTTCCAAATGGGGCATTGATTCATGTAGTGTAAGCCTACCTCAGCTGGGGGGCATGGTTATATCATCGTTTCCATTGATTACTTCACAAAATGGGCTGATGCTATGCCTACCTTTATGAATGATGGTCATACTACAACTCTCTTATTTTTCAACCACATCATCACTCGCTTTGGTGTTCTACAAGCCATTGTCATCGATCACGGGTCACATTTTCAAAACCAGATGATGAGTGAGTTACATGCCAAGTTGGTTTTTTGCCATGATAACTCATCCCCTTACTATCCTCAAGAAAACAGACAAATTGAAGCTGTCAACAAAGTCCTTAAAACCATGATTCAATGTATGGTAGGGGAAAACAAAACATCTTGGCTCTTACAACTTTTCTCCGCTCTTTGGGCTTACCGCACCTTAGTGAAAACCACTACTGGATTCGCTCCTTTCCAATTAGTTGATGGCATAGAAGTTGTTTTACCAATCGAGTGTGAAATTCCCTCGTTAAAACTCAAAGTAGAACTCATGCATTACACTTCTGCTGAAGAAGAGCATTTTTTATATATGACAAGGTTGGATGAAACACGTCGTGATGCTACTCTCGTTAACTAGACGTATCAAAAGCAATTAAAGAGTCAATATGACAAGTCTGTCCACCCTCGTACTTTTGCAGAAGGAGACCTAGTCCCTGTTTATGACCAGGCTCATGATAAGTTAGGGAAAAGCAAGTTAGAACCTCTGTGGCATGGTCCTTACATCGTGAAACTTGTTTTACATAGAGGTGCCTACAAGCTAGATGACTACGACGAAATCTCCCTAGGTGAGCCCCGAAATGAGCTTTACCTTAAGAATTACTATGCATAGGACATCTAGCATGCGTGCTTTGTACACTATTGTATTTTAGTTTTGGTGTGTCTTTTTCTCTTGCATGCACGAGTTTTGTCTTAGCCACTTATACTTTGTCTTGTGATTGTGTGCGCAAATGACATCTTCCTTTCCTATCTTTGTCAGGTTTGCAGATGGTGCTAGTCGACACACCCAGAATATTTCTTCTACAACTTGGGTCATTTACCACTCTAATGAGTTGGTGAGTTCAGGAGGTATTTGTCTAGGATCGACAACTAACAACATGGTAGAATATCATGATGTCATTGGAATTTTAACTGAAGCCCCCTCCCTAGGTATATCTTGCATGATTATTAACCTAGACTCTCAACTCGTGGTCTATCAACTTAATCGGATCTACACCATTCACAATCCTATTCTATTGCGTCTCCACCTACGATTTCGTCGTCTTGAAAGAATGTTTGAATTTATTGAATACAGACACATACCAAGAGGACTTAATACAACTTCAAATTCGCTATCAAATTATATCATGGATCGGTATCTCGCACATAGATGATTTTTCATAAAGGAAATAAATCATATAAAATACATCACATGTAAATTAAATGTATCACATAAAGACATTATTATTTGCAAACATGATTTGGCACTACAAAAACTCAGATATGTATATATATATTGTGTGATATAAAATGTTTGGTTACATCAAAAAATTACAAGGACGGTCAAAATTTTGGGTCCTCGTGCCCATAACATCATCATACAGATTATACAAAAACATCAGGAAGGTCCTAATCCTCCTGCATCACGTTGTGCTCTGAGTAGCACACTACTACACGAGCTACTCATCTCAGTAGGGAGTTCAGTATCTCGGGAACTCCCATGGTATGTCTCTGTAGATGCAAGGGTATATCCCACCTCCTAAGACGAGGGACACCCATCATGAGACCACAGAGGTTTCTCTCAACCTTCCGAAGACCCCCTTGTTGCTACCTCATGCTCTACTGCTATATGAGCATCTCCACGATGCCCTAGTGCCGGTATTTCCGTCGGACGTGTTTCTCCTCTGTCTGCGCAATGAAACAATACATATGTTAAAAAACTCTTCTAAGTACACATAAAAACAATATAATTTTTTAAAATGAAAAAAAAACACTTGAAAAGATTTTTTGGTTTCTTACCTGACACGTCCCAGTCTATTCCATCTAGAAGAACCAGGTCCATGCTACCCCATAAATCCACTCCGACATATGGGAAGTCCTCTATGATGATCAGTTGGCATCTTAGCCAAGAAAAGAAGTCACCTGTAAATCTAAACTCTGACTCCATCCCCGGCCTCAGAGACATAATCATCCAACACTCCATGTGTGGTTCATCCATTGGTCGTACTGCTAGTGCAATCTATGGTTGCATCTATGGAATCCACTCTAGGAAGAAAGAAACTGAAAACGAACCATATCCAAACTGCTTATGTTGCCCCATACTGCATCTTGAAATCTGCTCCTTCACATTTTGAAGGAATGTTGCGCTCCAATTAAACACAGTTGGCTCCATACACTGTAAAGCATAAGCCATCTGCAATATCAAAACCAAGTGTGTGCTGGTACTACCTTCCAAAATCGTGATGGAAAATAAAATAGATCGAAGAGGTAGATCCCTAACATATTTTATCGCAATCCTACCTCCCACCAATCTCGATTCTGGAATACAATGATTTGCCAGATATTCTTCTACAGGCACTGGAAGTGCCCTCTGTCCAAAATAAGATAATAGGGGCCCCTCCCTTTAAGAGGCCAGTCAAGAAATAAACATCCTCTAACTCAATGGTAAGTAGCTTTGTCCCAATTTGGAATCCTTGTTCAGCAATGTTCCACAACTCAATCATGTACTCAAGAAGGAGAACTTCCTTTTCCATCTTCTGCATCTTAAAAAACTTGAGGAGACCACAATTCCTCAATGTGGCCCTTGATCGGGGGTTTTTCAAAGTAGCCACATCATTGAGCTCATGCTCACGCTCTTTCCACTCAATCATGACTTTTTTCCAAGTATAACCTGCAACCATCATCAACAAAAGGCCATTAGTCATGTTACATTAACAAACTTTTGGGTAAATGAAACTTTAAAATCACATTGTTTTTGTTTGTCATGCCAGAGCCCCCTTTATTATTTGAGAAGAGCACTAGCGCTCCCCCAATAGGCTCACCAGAGCGTTGAAATTTTGAATAGTGCTCCCCCTAGCCCTTTAGGCTAGCGTCGAGCCTCCTTGGCGCTTGGGGCCCTCTAGGGCATCAAATTTAAAGAAAAAAATTACCTAAAAATAAATTTTAAACCATGTTAAATGTTTGGAAGGTGTTAGGGAACAACCTGATCTGGACGGAAGAATAAATGGTTGACTATAGCTTCGGCATCGATGAATCCAAGAATCTCCCTCCAAAGTCAAATTCTCCTCTACTAGAAGTTTTGGCACAAATGAATTGGTAAAAAACATTTTTTACCCTATATTACTATTATAGATTTCATTTTTTTATAAAACCATAATTATTTTAAGTTTTGAAAATAATTTTGGAGATATTAATAATACCCTGGTATGCAGTTTTATCATTATTGGCAGGTTTCGAAGTGGTTTTGTTTGATTTTTATCTTGTCACATTAACGAGCATGGTCTTAGTTCCTTCTAATGCTCAAAAAAACATGACAATGCAACTGAGTAAACTTTTATCTCTTTTTCAGACTCACATGGATACACGAAAAAGGAACCCTCTGGAGTCGTCTTTAAGCTCTTTTCAGACTCTCTAAACATGAAGAGATTTTCGAGTGATCTTGCTTCCTTTCCCACTCATTAAAAGGTTTGAAAGGGCATCTTTCGAGTGATAATTTATCTCTTTTTCGGCCTCGCGAGACTAACATTACGAAAAATGACAACTTTGGAATCGTCTTTAAGTTCTTTCCAGACTCTCTAAACATGAAAAATCATTGATTTTACCTTCTCTAGACTCGTTAAAAAATCATACATTGAAGGGCCCATATGGGACCGAACCCTTACTTCTTCCAGTTCATTAAACAAAGGAAGAGGGACTTACCAAAGGTGAGTTATATCAAGCATGTGTTATCATCCACAAGCTCATTAAATTAAAAAATAGGTACTCATCTATTTGGATTGGGGGGAATTTTGAAGGAAGCAATCTAAGCAATTTTTGAAAATATCACGGGTCACTCTTATGGTCGCCCTTGAACACGACACTTTGTCTTTACATACATTTTAATCCTCTAAACCTTTGCACTGAACCAATCCTCTGAGTTTATTTACTCCTTTGGGTCACCCGACGAAAGTCACAGTATCCACTGCATCATAATGTTTTGGTCCATGTCATGTTTATGTTCTTGTGCCTCAATGTTTAAGGGAAGTATCTTCCCTGAGAGTCAACCATCACAAATTTCTTGTTTCAACACTCATGTCAGTCTGTTCTCGTCTAATTCACCACCTTATATCTCTATGTCATTTTTGTTTCGTTGATGGGGGATACGTCAAGGCCCTCCTTCGATGATTCTATTCTTGTCGACTTCAACACATTATCCAGGAATTAGACCTAGAAACCAGTTAGTACCTTGGGACCTGCATGCCTCAATGGTAGGCCTCCTCACTTCCGAAAGTAGGTTTACATCATTGACCTCTGATCGGATGATTCCACAAACGTTCAACTTCAGATCATTTATTCACATTCGTTGGAATGTACTAGGGTACCTTGGGAATCATTGACATCAATGGTGATTTCCCTCACACTTGTTAACAGTTTACCTCATTGACCGGTAATCAAGTGGTTTCTACCATGTTCGACATCAGGACATCTATTCACATGGTTAGACTCGTACTGCATCGGGATCGATAAAAATACCCTAGTTTGAGTGATCACTCTGATATATACTTTGCCCAAGTTGCAACGAAGCTTTTTTTAAGAATATTGACACATATATTGTCACATAGATCCACTTTGTATTGGTCTGTGGCTATGTCTTGTCGTCTTGTAGATCCACTGTGTATTTTTTGTGGCTACGATCAGTCCATGTCATGGAAGTATAGATCCACATTGTATCTTTGGTGGCTATACCTTTTTGTTAATATAATTATGGATCTGCGGTGTATCTTATGGTAACCATACCTTCAAAGTCTTTATCACTCAAGCATAGGTATGCATGCCTTGGGTTTGAAACATATCATAACATTTGTCTCATGGTTGTATCCAGCTTCTAACAAGTACTCTGAGTCCATACCCTTGCTCGAAAAAGTCTACAAAGTACTTCAGTCATTAGTGTTACACATCAAAATTACTCACTTTGATAGTGTCGCAAGTGTCGTCATTACAAAGGTCGCAAGTGTCACATTTTGCTCACAAGGTCGCAAGCGTCGCATGTTGCTCACAAGTGTCACAAGAGAGCATACTGCCATGATGCCTATGTCGTACCCATAACGACATGAGAAGGACACTTGAAACACCTCAAACATCTAATTTGGAAGAGGAGAAATGAGTCAACAAGCTTGCAAACCTTTTGCCACCTGAAAGCACCTCAAAAAATGAGTTTTGGAGAGGAGCGCTCCCCCTTACACTATCTCGGAGCGCCGGCGCTCCCCCATACACTGTCAGGGAGCGTTATAACACTCCCAGGCCCTTTTGAGGGAGCGTTATAGATTTTGAGAGCGCTGGCGCCCCCTGAAGCCTACCAGGGAGCGCTACAACGCTCTGATGGCCCTTTTGAGGGAGCGCTACCTATTCTGGCCGGTTGTTAAGCTATTGAGATGGATGGGGGAAGCGTCTTTTCATTCTTGGAAATAAGTTGAGCTTGAATCCCTAGTCCAGCCATGATCTTAGGGCAGATCCTCAACTGAAGGAGGCAAATCCTCAACCTCCCCAAGGATATCTCAAGATTGTTGAGCCTCTCCAAGGCTATATAAGTAAGCTTTCTAATGGTGAAAGAGGAGGAAAAAGAGAATCATACCAAACTTATGATCTCATGAGTGGTATGGGCTGCAAATTGAGAGAATCACACCAAACTCATGATCTCATAAGTGAGGGAAGAATTACATATGTGAAACTTATGATCTTGGAGGAAATTTGCAGTCAGCTAGAGAAGAGCCATCAGTGCAGCTGCTGCCATCCAGGTTGTGGATCTTTCAGGCAAGGGTTAGACTAAGAGGACCTGACGAAGCTGTCGCATTCGCATCTACGATTGTAAGTACTGTTGTCGTTATTCTCATTAATATGACACGCTTGGCCTGTTTCTTTCTAGTTTGTGTCTAATGCTACATGAACTTATCATTCAGTGATAGATCTGTTTTCAAGCTAATGTCAATAGAGTAGGAAGTGGTCGTATCTTGATTTGTCC
>SNQJ01S0060390.1:71342-82748 GCA_010110895.2 Picea sitchensis
TAGGCTTAGATAGATGCGAAATAAATTCAGTGTCCATGATAAGCACTTTTCTGTCTAGGGTTAAGGTCAAACCTTAGAGGTCGATCTACTTGTCCGCGGGCAGATTTTCCTACAACAATCAGTTTTCGTCTTCTAACTTCGCACTTTGGGGGAAAATTTGTTACACACCAAAATTACTCACTTCAATGATGACCTACTGTCATCTTGACTATGTCATATCTCGAACGACATCACAGGAACACTTGAGACATCCTAAGAGTCTAGTTAAAAGAAGGATATGTCATTTGATGAAGAGTACAAAGATTTTTCCTTGATAAATACCACTTGAAAATCATTTTTGAAGGGCAGCTCTCCCCTACCCACTAGCAGGGAGTGCTAGCGCTCCTTTCCTTCGTTCGGGGGAACGTTGCAATGCTCTGTGAACCATTCTGAGGGAGCGTTGTATTGTTGAGGAAATCAGGGGAAGATCCCCTTTATCTCTTAAGTCAGTTTGATTCGAATATGAGGTCAAGGATGGATCTTAGGGAGAATATACAATTGATGGAGAAAGATCCTCAACCTATCCCAAGAATCTCTAAGGTGTTTGGGCCTCTTAAATCCTATATAAAGAGGCCTCCTCATGGTGAAAAGGGGAGACATTGAAGGCATTAAAATTATGATCTCATAAGGGAGAATAATCAGTGAAAGCATAGTCATTTTGATTGTGGATCATTTGAGCAAAGGGTTTGGACAAGGAGAGTTGGAAGAGGTTGATGCATCTTCATCAATGGTTTGTAAGTATCTCTTTTGAGTTCTCATTAATACATGTTCTTGGCCTGTTTCCTTCAATATTATGTATATTTGCATGAACTTGTCTTTGATGGATAGATCTAGTTTCAAACTAATCATGGTAGAATAGGAAGTATGCTTTGTCTTTTATTGGATTGCAAGACTTGTTGAAGAGCTTAGGGATCAAAGCTCAACTTGGACTGGGCAAGGACAAACATCGTAAAAAGGTTCTCATATCTTCTTCCTTTTCTCTATAGATTAGCTTAGCTAGGTTTAAAGGGATGTCAATGATCAAAGTTAGCACCTTTCTATCTTGGTCTTAGGGATCTAGGATCCAAGAGGGAATCCTTCTGTCCATAGGGGGATTTTCCTATAACACACTTGAGGCCCCTTTATCACTAGTTCGACCCTATTACATATGTATTTACACATTACATGTACATTTAGGCCCATATATTCCCCCCCTTGGGATAATATCATATACATTTAGCCATATATATGCCCCCCTTGGGTCATAACATATACTACTTCATGACACGCGACATTGGTTGTGATATACTCCACTTCTTCTGTACTAAGTACTACAAAATTATGCTTCTTGCTAAACCAATATATCATAGTTGATCCCAAGCTGAAGCAACACCCTGAGGTGCTCTTTATGTCCAATGCACTCCTTTCCTAGTCAGAATCAGTATATCTTTGTAGCATCACTTCACCAGCTGAGACATATCTCATACCATATCCAAATGTACCACGCAGGTACCTCAACACATGCTTTGTTGCAACCCAATGGAAGTACCTCTGCTCAACCATAAACTAGCTCAGGGTGATAATTGCAAAGAAAATATATATCCTGGTGTTAACTAGGAACATTAAGGATCCAATCAGCTGCATATACATAGTGTGATCCACCAAATCTGAATCTAAAGTGGAATCACTCAACTTCTTCAAATTTTTCATCATGGGTGTAGCCATGGACTTCGAGTCCATCATACTGAATCTGCACAGTATCTCAACTGTGTACTTCCTTTTTCCAAGGAAGATCTCATAGGTATCTGCCACACCTCAGATCCCAAGAAATAATGCATCATGCCAAGATCCTTCCTTTCAAACTTTGAGGTCAACTCCCTCTGTCACTAAAGTAAACCTTATTGTCCAGTTTGTCTCATTGATTGCTCCCTCTGTGACAGAGGAAAAACTAACTAAAACAAATGGATACTCCCTGGAGGTCTTACATCCCCTAGAAGCCTCCTACCTCTGAATTTTTTGTCCGACCTCCTCAACTCATGACACTTGTATGTCAGTCTTGTAAGATGTCTCTCTCCCACCTGAACCTGAGGGAGAGCTCCCTATGAATGATCACCTCTCCCTCTGATCCAACTGAATATCTCTGAGATAACACTCACTTTGATTCCACATTCTCCCTCTAAAACTTGAATCCCTCTAAGTCTATACAATCTCTGAAGCCATCTTCTCCCTCTAAATCTGCTAACCTCCTTTGAATTTTGATCTTCTATGAATTGTCCTGGGAGGTTGCTCCTCCCTATTGGATCTTGAGGGATGACTCCCTCTTATGAGAGAATCCTCTCATTACAAACCTTGCTTTGTACTTCTCGATGTTGCCATCTGTTGCATGCTTGATCTTATAGATCCACTTGGAAGTCACCACTGACTTCCCCTCTGGTCATGGCAGTATCTCCCACACATAATTATTGATGATGGACTGACACTCTTTCATCGTGGCATTCTTCCAA
Organism: Picea sitchensis; assembly: GCA_010110895.2. Taxonomy (NCBI): domain Eukaryota; kingdom Viridiplantae; phylum Streptophyta; class Pinopsida; order Pinales; family Pinaceae; genus Picea; species Picea sitchensis. Next base: position 73,865 of record SNQJ01S0060390.1, read on the forward strand.
ACCTGTTGGCATGTTGCCTCCTCATAACTGGAAGGTTATGAATCAATGATGTGACTCATCAATGTCATATAACTAGATAATCTCTAAGGTCTTCTATTCTCCCTGAAAGTACCACTAGGAGCTGCATGCATTTCTACATCCTGCGAAGTGTCACGAATCCATGTTGGCCTCTTCCTGGTCATGGGAACATATCTAGGTATATCCACTGGCTCTGCTAGCTCTACTAACTCCTCCTAATAGTCTGAAGGTTAAACAACTGGAATAGAGGGATCTGTACCTTCATCCTTTGGAGCCTCTTTCTCCTCACTATCAATATCCATATGAGACTCTTTATATCCCACAAAAGTATTCTTCTTTCCAGAAGATTCTAACTTTGTCCTCTTCTCCTTCAGTACATGGTTGTATACTGGCATGTCCAAAAATTTATGTATGGATAGTCTGCTCCATGTCACAATCCAGAGATCATCTAACCTGTTGCCACATCCAACTATCAATATAGCTCCCACTCAGATCTATCACCTGTGACCTGCCTGGAACAAGAAAAAGAACAATAATTTTCTATTATTGTGACCAATTATTCATCCACGATAACCTCCCTGGAAAAAATCAAGAACAAAAAACATCTCCATGTTAACCTGCCTGGAAAAAGAGCCAAAAAAAAAGACAAGAACAACCTGAAGAATATCAACAAGCCTGAAAAACCCTAATATTTCAACTTTGACCAAATGTCGATCTGACATCACGAGTAGATGTGCTAGGGAAAGGTGAGTTGATATGTGGAAAAATAAGTCCTAATGTTGTACAATAAATGCCCAACAACCTTTAGAGAAGGTTCAAATATGAAATTGTGCACTGACAAAAAGATTGTGCAATGGTAGAAAAAAATGTGCAGCAACAGAAAAACTGTGCAGTGGGAGATTTCAACAAAGCTTTGATACCATGTTGAATCTTCTAATTTTTAGATCCGATAATTATTTCCTTATGATTTTCAAACAGATTTTAATGCCATTGTTATCATAGAATAATTACACACTAAAAATTTCAACTGAAATAAACTGTATCGGAAATAACAAAATCATAAAGAGATAGCCATGCACAATAGACACAATATTTTTACCCTGGGAAACCCAACCTTGGGAGAAAACCCAACAACTTTTCTATAGAAGAATTCAGTCCAAGATATTACTAATACACCACCGTCAAAATAGCTAAAATACCATCCAAAGTATATCCTCCCCAAGACTAGTGCCTTCCAAGAGCTAGCGCATAAGACCAAGAGACAAACCACCTCAAACGATAGAGAAAATTTCAGATGCGCCCTTTTATGCCATTGTTCCAACACCTCGGCACATTATGCCACCTCCTATTTGTGCACTTATTGAGGAGAAAATTGTGTGATGTAATAATGAAATGATTCAACCTTTATTTATAGTAATCTAAGTCACCTTAATTTACTTTATGGGGCCTACTTCTTCTTTTGGTCTTCAATGTCTTGTTTAATGTTTTTTGGGGCTTCTTCAATGGTGTAGATGGGTCTTGTTACCACACAAGTTGTAGTTTGGGAAAATCTTGACCCACACCAAATGGAGACAACTAAGAGAGCACCTACCCATTGCCACCGTAGGTAGGTGTTCCTATCACTTTAGAGGTGAGGTCGTCACCTCAAGGGAGGAATCTCGGTGACCCTATAGGGAAATGAGATGGAAAATGTGATGAATGAATGAATGCCCCTATAGGTCACATTACTAAATGGAAAAGGGAACTTGGTGATGAGTCTTGAGGGTTGTTTAATGTTTCCAAAGTCTTGAGTGATCTGCAAAGAGATAATATCTTCCTGAGACACAATGAAAACCAAGTATACAATGCAATATATCAAGTGGACAATCAAGTTAAGCTTGTTGTCCCTAATAGCAGCAGTAAAAAAGATATATATCAACAAGAAACTATTAAATGAGGCTACTAGATAAGATACCAAATGTCAAGATAAAATGTGAGAAATAAACTAGCGAAGAACTAGCACCACTTTAGCAAATATACTCATGACTTTAGCAAACAAACTCGTGACTTTAGCAAATAATCTCGTGAAATTATCAATTAAACTCGTGACTTTAGCAAATAAACTAGCAAAGAACTAGCACCACTTTAGCAAATAAACGTGTGACTTTAGCATGATAATATGGCTGTGAAATAGCAAATCTACAGCAAAGGATAACAACCTTAATAGATGTAGCAAAACAAGCTAAATATCAGCAAAGTTAACCAACAAAAGTTACTCCTAATTAGACTAAAAAGTGTGCTAGGGTTAGTCGTTTCTTAGGGAGAAATTATAGCTATTTCCTAGGGTTAGTTTGGAGGGTTTCTAGGGTGAGAGAGTTATCTTTTTTGTAGCCCTAGTGGCTATAGGTTAGTTTTGTAACAACAAGAAGTTTCAGTGAGAGAAAGGGGAAACCTCAATGAGGCAAGATAGCCTAAGGCTCAAAGAATAATATCCAAATGAACTGATGTTGAAATACCCTAGAAGAGAAGTCAACCCAGAAGAATAAAGTAATAATGAAAATACACATGTTCAGAGAAGAAGTCGACCTAGTCTAGTGGCTAGGAAGACTATAAATAGAGGACATATTGGATCATTTGTTCACTCACTCACACTCTCCCATCTACACAGAAGCAAGGTGCAAGTTTGGAGGAGGTGATGCAGTAGCTGCAACTGCACAATTTAGTATTGTTCAGTCTTTTGTTGTCTCTCTCTTGTGCGCTACTCCTTGAGGAGGTGTGCTACCTTTGTATGGTGGCGTTGTTGTAGCTAGGGTGGTATTTCTAGTTAAGCTAGAACTTGTGCTAGGTTTTATCTAATTGGAATTACTTTGTGAAACAAAATCTATCTAAGAAAGGTTGTCGGGTTTTTCCCCCTATTTGGGGTTTTCCCAGGATAAATATCTTGTGTTCTTTTTTTTCTCTTGTTTATGTTGCTAATGCTCAGTAAATTATATATATATGTTAATGGTAACAAATTAAAAGAACACTAGTAACAATAATGCTCTGTAAATAAGGAAAATAAAACATGGTATCAGAGTTGGTTACCTTCAGAACAATTTAACCACTCAAAGGAAGATTGGTACAATGACACCTTCTAACACCCTGCAGTTGCAACACCTTGTCAAGCCTGTTGACAAATTTCCCAAGGACGTTGGGGATAATTGTTTTACAGAGCAGTGTGCCCTACTCTAGCAAACCCTAAACGTATAGTTTGGAGAAGTATGAAAAATCAAGGGTTTTTTTTTTTCAGTGCTAGGGTTTCTACCAGCAAAAATGTAAATCGGTATGAGAGTTGAGGATATATTGGATGGAGAAGATAACTTCAGATCCTGGAAGCATAGAATACAAATCATTCTAGAAGAGAATGAATTATTGGCTTATGTCAAGAAGATTCTTTCAAAACCCAAAGATGAAGAAGCAAAGGCAAAGTTCAAGAAGAATGAGGTCGAGGCCAAGAGGATCTTGACAGACTCAATCAAGAATCACTTGATACCCAATGTATAAGAACTAAAGACAACAAAGGAGATGTTTGATGCCCTAACCAAACTCTATGAAAGAAAGAACACCAGTCAGAATCTTACCCTATGCCATCAACTCAGAAATGTGACTATGAACAAGTCAGAGACAGTATCCAACTTCTTTACAAGGATATCAAAAATCAAAGACCAGTTAGCAGCCATTGGAGATCTAGTAGAACATGTTGAACTAGTAACCACTACACTAAGTGGTTTCCCTCCCTCTTGGGACCTATTTGTCCAAGGAACTTGTTCAAGAAGGAAGTTACCCAAGTTTGACAAGTTATGGTCAGATTTCTCTCAATAGGAATCTAGATTGATATCCAAGAAACAAAAGGTAGATGATGAGGAAAACCAAGCACTTGTATCACAAGTGAAGAAGAGAAAGGAAAGAGAAGAAGGTAGTCCAAGGAAATCTAAGAAAACACATTGTAAGAGGTATGTATCAAAGGTTCAATGATTCAATTAAAGGAAGATGGGACATTATGCTGCAAAATGTCCTCAAAAACATGAGAAAGAAAAGAAGAAGCACCATGCACATGTGACTAATGTTGAAGAACATAAACCCAAGAATGAAGAATTTGTATTTGTTTCAACACTCACCGGAACCATCACTCAATGAATCCCTACTTGGCTCATAGATAGTGGTGCTTCCAAGCATATGACTGGACTCAAAAACTCTCTATCAAAAATAACAGAAAAGGACTCTTCACTTCAAGTAGTTCTTGGAGACGATTCCAACATGTAATCAAAGGCATTGGAGAAGCCTCCTACAACTTGATTCATGTAACCCCCTTTCAATTAAAGATACACTATTTGTACAAGGCTTAAATAATAATCTTCTATATATTTCAACTTTAAAAGATAAAGGATTTATATCCAAGCATAAATAAAGCCATTGTGATTGGTGTTTGAGAGGGAGGATTGTATAAGTTGAAATTTTCGCTACCTTCAATATTTTTGCTCTCTTGTGCTATGGTATGGTGTTTTCTTTGGTTATTGTCTACATGATGATGATGCAATAGATTATTGAGGTCATTTATATCTCTTTATTGTTGGATTTTCCTTATTTACATAGCATTAGTGTTACTAGTGTTCTTTTACTTCATTACCATTAACATAGATATATCATTTATTGAGTAGTAGCAACATAAAAAAGAGATAGAAAATAACACAAGATATTTATTCTGGGAAAACCCCAAATGGAGGAAAAAACCCATAACCTTTCTTAGATAGATTTTGTTTCACAAAGAAATTATGACCAGATAAACCCTAGCACAAGTGCTAGCTTAACCAAAAATACCACCCTAGCTACAACAACAACACCATACAAAGGTAGCGCACCTCCTCAAGGAGTAGAGTACAAGAGAGAGATACCAAAAGACTGAGCAATAATAAATTGTGCAACAGCAACTACTGCATCACCTACTCCAAACTTTCACCTTTCTTATGTGTAGCTGGGAGAGTGTGAGTAAGTGAACAAATGAGCCAAGACATCCTCTATTTATAGTCTCCCTGGCCACTAGACTGGGTTGACTTATTCTCTAGACATGTGTCTTTTCATTATTACTTTATTCTTTTGGGCCGACTTCTCTTATATGTTATTTCAATATCACTTTAATGGATCTCTTTCTTATGGAATCTTCTTTGCATCTAAGAAAGTTCATCTAGGAGGAAAATATCCTCCCGCGGCTACCAAAACATCAACACTCCCTCTTAGCTAGGGAGGCATCTTTCACAATGTCTTCATCTGGTAGTCCACTGACTGCTCTGCAATCTGATAGCAAGCACATGGCTGCTACAAAACCTTATGTAGCTCAAAACACCAGGCACGGTCTATGAAATCAAACAATAGCACACATATCTACATCAAAACGATCTAGTAATCTCCATGACAATCAACTAGTAGCACACAACTACTACAATGTCACCCAATAGATCACAACTGCTGCCAAGTAATAAACAACTATTGTCCAGTCAAACAAAGTCACTACTAGTGGAACACATCCATTGTAGTAGCACACAACTACTATCCAAAGTCACACAACCTCCATTAGTGGAACACATCCACTGAAGTAGCACACAACTATTGTCTAGAGACATACAGTCTCCACTAGTGGTACACAACCACTGAAGTAGCACACAACTATTGTCCAGAGTCACACAACCTCCGTTAGTGGAACAAATCCATCATAGTATCACACAACTACTATATAGAGACACACAGTCTCCGCCAGTGGTACACAACCACTGAAGTATCACACAGATATTGTCCGAAGTCACACTGTATTTTCCATAGTCTTACAACTACGTGTGTGATGTTTCTTCTCTTAGCAGGTATGATAGTGCATTACCCCCTCAATCACCACACGTGATTGATCCAGGGAAACCTTGGCCATAGGGGTTAGTCGACATGAGAATAAACAACACACCTCCCTCTCAACGAGGATGAACATTCGACAACGCTCCAATATTTTCCTTGAAGTACTCATACTTCACTCTTGACAAGAGCTTGGTGAGAATGTCCTCTATCTGCTAATATGTGGATGTGTACTGGAGATCCACTGCTCCTCTCTGCACCATGTCTCTGATGTAATGATATTTGATCTCTATATGCTTAGAACTGTCATGGAATATAGGGTTCTCGGTAAGCTTCACACAACTTTGATTTTCACAATGTATCAAAGTTGCCTCCAATTCTAGATCAAATATCCCAGCTAGCAACTTCTGAAGCCACACTGCTTCATGGCTTTCCACGCTTGCTGCAATATACTCTGATTCTGATGTACTGAGTGCCACTGATGTCTACTTCATACTCAACCATAAGATCATGTCTTATCCCAGACTGAAACGACATCCAGAAGTACTCTTACGATCCACTACATTCCCTTCCCAGTTAGAATTTGTATATCCCTTCATCTTCACATCTCCACCTGAGACATATATCAATCCATATCCAATTGTACCACAAAGGTACCTCAACGTATGCTTTGCTTCCATCCAATGTACCTGTCTAGGTTAAACCATGTGTTGACTCAAAGTATTCACTGCAAAGCATATGTCTGGCCTGGTGTTAACCAAGTACATTAAGGACCCAATCAATTGTCTGTACATCGTTGGATTCACCAAATATGAAGATTTGTCACTCAAGAGTTTTAGATTTATCATCATAGGTGTGGTCATGGACTTGTAGTCCATCATCCTAAATTTCTTCAGGATCTTAATAGTATATTTTCCTTGGCTAAGAAAAATCTCATCTGATCTATGCCATACCTCCAATCCAAAAAAGTAATTCATCAGACCTAGATCCTTCATCTCGAACTTTGAAGCGATATCCCTCTTACACCCATCAATGATCTTCTCATTCACTGTCAGAAATAGATCATCTACATATAGAACCAAGATCAATGGTCATCCATCCTCAACCTTATAGTAGAGGTTAGGATCTACCTCACTCTTGGTAAATCCCAATCTCATCAAATGTCCATCTATCCTTGCATACCATGCCCTAGGTGCATGTTCCAGTCTGTACAAGGCCTTCTTAAGTCTGCACACATGGGACTCCTTCCCATGTATCATGAATCCTTGTGGATGTTCTATGTATACTTCTTATTCAATTACACCATTCAAGAAAGCAATATCGACATCCATCTAGTGTCATTTTCATCCCATTGCGGAAGCAATCGCAATGATTGATCTAATGGAAGTGTATTTTGCTATAGGAACAAAATTTTTATCATAGTCTTCTCCCTCTTTTGGGGAGAAACCTCTAGCCACAAACCTTTCCTTGTACTTTTCTATGTTGTTATCTACAGTATCCTTAATCTTGTAGATCCCTTTGGAAGTCACAACTGACTTCCCTTCTAGTCTCAGAACGACCTCCCATACATCATTCTTCACAATGGACTGATACTCCTCCATCATGGCATCCTTCCATTCTGGCTTCTCAGCAGCTTCTTCAAAAGTGGAAGGTTATGAATCAATGATGTTGCTCATTAGTTCCACATAGATGGAGAACTTGTGTGGTCTCTTGCTCTCTCTAAAAGATCCTTTGGGAGCTACATGTCCTTCATTTTCATTCAATGTGTTCCGAAGCCAAGATGGTCTCTTTCTGGTAGCCGCAGCTTCTTTAGGTAGATCTACAAGTATTTCTAACTCTACTATATCATTATGGACTTCCGGGATGGTTTCTTCAGGTGTAGAGTCTACCATGACTACATCTTTGGGAGCCTCTTGCTCTATTTGGTCCTCATCCATGTGAGATTCCCTTGATCTTATGAAGGCTTCATCTTCGTCAAATTTTACATCCCGGATGATCTCGATCTGTCTCTGCCCTGGCATGTAAATTCTATAGTCCTTCGAGGTCTCACTGTATCCAACGAATGTGCCCTTGTTTCTTGAAGGTTCTAATTTCATTCTGTAACAACCCTAGTTGAATATATGCTTAGGGATTATTAAGTAAAAAATTATTAGGTAATTAATTTTTCCTAACATGTTATTAACTAAACAAAGACTGGTATAATGATATTAATTAAATATTAATTAATTAATTAATGATTATAATTTTGATTAATTAATTAATTGATTAATTACCTATCGCATTGAATGAACAGGGTAATAAATTTGAGAGGGTTAATAAATTATATTGTTTAATTAAATGATCTACATATACTAGGGGATAAGAAGCATTAATAAATAAGGATAAGGAGCATTAATAATAGGATAAAGCATTAATAATCGTATAAGATAATAAATGTGTAGGTAAGGAAATAAATGAGGAGAAAGGGTGGTGAAGGAGGGATATGAGCGGAGGAGGCTTATGAAAAAAGGGGAATTATCATTCTACTTGGATTTTTGGGGGAGGGTTCTCTTGGATTTGAGGGATTTGCTGGAGAGAGTTTGAGTTGGGGAGTCGAGGAAAGGATCAGTACAGGTGGCACCGGTTTGCTGGAGGTTTTGGGCACGGGGGCCAGGATATCCATATGGTATCCTAGAGCTAGGAAGTTGTCCTAGTTGGCAGGGTGGAAACACGGTTTTGGGCATTGTTTGACACAGTTTCAGCAACGAACAACCAGATCGACGGGGGAATTAGCATTAGGGAGAGGTAATTTATTTATTTTGTTAAGTAATTCTTATACTGTGGATAAAATTTTAATTTTTATCGAATATCATATGCTCATATGTTGGTGATTGAATTATTTTTGTATGAGAAAGAATTATATGGTAAATTAAATTAAATTGTGTATTTTTACGACTACTACACATGGTATTAGAGCCCTGGTTCAAAATCTGGAGCCAAGGGCCTACCCACCTACTTAGAATCGACCCAGAAA
>SNQJ01S0060391.1:0-11511 GCA_010110895.2 Picea sitchensis
CGTAGCCCACACTGGGTGAACCACGTAAATCTATGTCTCTCTTGTATTGTGTGTCTTCTGTGTTTTGTTTCTGCATTTGTTTTATTTTATTGCTCCGTGGTCCTGTTTTTCTAACACGACTTGTGAAGTCACAAATTTGTATTAAAGTTACCCAGGTCAGTATCAAGAACAAGTCACTTTAAACCCTAGTTAGTCACTATCGTGATTTCATGACTCGACGATTGTTTTCCCAAAGGGCAGCACCTTCGTAACCCTAATCCACGAAGTCACGATTTTCTTTAATTAAGAATGCATTAATTAAAAGGATTAAGTCAAATCACTTCTAATATATTAGCTCGCATCATCGTGATTTTGGGTTTTTGAGGTTCAGTGGCTAGGAGCGAAAACACCCGATGTGGGGAGCATCGAAAAGGGGATTAGCAACTAAGTGCACCAAATTGAAAGAACTAAACCAGATTAATTAGTGCCTTAAACAAAATTTAACACATGCGGTTTACGGATGAAGTCTTGAATGATCCTACATTTTTCAATGTTACGACTCGTCAAGCATTTATGGAATTTATTTGAATTGCAGTAAGGTGACAGATAGTAAGATATCATTTTTACTTTTAAATCTTTCTATTAATCGATTTGACTGTTATCTTGGCAAGGACACCCATGGGTTAAAATGACCAAGATAGAGAGTTTTTCCTTCATTGTTTCAGTTTTCATTCCTATTTGCGCAGAACCATTTCACCAGGATAACCGTTGTTTATGTTTTTTATTTTTTTTGACAAGAGGTCTAGTTGCAGGTTTCTCTATCATGGCTCCACGAAAAAGGCCTAAGATAGCTGCTGAGAGTTCAAGTCAAGGTTCAGACATTGTTTCTGATACCTCGCCCGGAAGTATTAATTCTGTCAAGACCTAGTCATACGTTTCCAACATTTTGCAATCTGAGTCAGTAAATTGTTTGGATGATTCTAGTGACAATGAGAAGGATGACTTATCAACCAAATACAAAATCGCCGCTCAAGCAAAGATGCACAAAATTTCAGTGAGGCCCCATCTTCTTCCCTATTGTTATATGATCAAGTGGGCGCTGGACCATGTGGACATCTCGACCAGGACGATTATCAACAAACAGAAGGTAACGATTGGGACTTTTAGGCCAAAAAATTTGCAAGCAATCTATAAATTGTCGGGAGCTCCAAATTATCCATCGTAGAAAAAACTAGAGAGAATTTCTTGCTGAAGGTTTGGGAGATGAATATATCAGAAAGCAGGGGGAGAGCTAATGAAGTGATGAATTCTTGTGAGGAAACGTTCACCTTGATAAGTAGAAGTTTGTTAGACCTTGATAAGGAAGGCAGTGCTAGGACACTGGGAAAAATCAATATAGCTAAAGACCTACTGGACATCAAATAAAACATGGAGAAAGAGCAAGTGGAGATATCCCAGTTAAGCCGAGTTGATATGGTCCAAGTGGACAAATGGCTAGTACAACCAAGTTTACAATTATGATCTATCATCATGGAAGACTGACAAGTAGGGAAAAGGTTTCCACAGTTGGCGAAGAGTTGTTACACCTTTTAGGCAAGCAACCAAGCAGAGCCTTCCAGGTTGATAGCCCAGTTGGTGGAAAGGTGTGTCATTTGCATCGAGCAGGCGAAGGGGCAGGTTTCTGGTGCTAGATAATGACATATGTCAACCCGTTCTATTTCTGGAGCTGGAAGAGCAGAGAAAGGAAGGTGCTTTTCCCTTACGAGGGAAGACAAAGATGAGGAGATGAAACGCTCCATTTTTTCATTTGTAACTGACAAGTTTCCAGAACGATCGGAATTCTAAATGTTCAGAAGTTTGTTTAAATATACATTGAGGAAGAGATAAAATGGGGGATTTTTTTTTTGAGGGTCGATTGTAATAGAGAAAGTTCTTTTTAGCCAGGATTAATACAAAGTGAATTGAAGACTCCATATTTTGTCAAGATTGAGTTATGTGTTTTCCTCTGTTATTTCATGCTTCATGTCATTTTTTACATATACGTCTTTGATGAATTTTTAGCTACAATTTAGTATAACTTCTACTGCGGTCATCAGGTTCTAGTTATCTAGTTATTTACAGTTTTTCCTCTGTATCGAATACTAGCAGGTACAAGACATGTGAATTACTTAGATCTCTACATTATATGCTTTCATCAAGATATTCCTTTCCTTTCTTCTTCTACTACAGTGTGGGATTCCTCTGAAATTGATGCCCCACATTGTTGACAGCTCTATGTTTTCACACTCGGTTTCAAGATTTTAACTCAGTTACGGAAAATGGCCTTCAATTTTGTTAAACCCTTCATTTGGCTTCATTGAATTTTCCTCGTATAATCTAAAATTGAAATAAGCACTTTAAAACATCAACCCTCTTTTAAAATATCTGTCCTCCCCATGACTGTACCCATCGTAAGACAACCCAACATCGAACCCGGCCTATCGAATCAAACCAACATCGCTTTGAATCTTTCTGATACCATACTTAAGACTGCCATCACCCGGACAGAGCTCGAATGTTCATGGACCACCATCGAATGGGATATCAGCACTCAAGAATATTTAGAAGCTAGACAAAGACAACTCAGAGATTGGCTATAGCCTCATCCCCTGAAGTTGTTTCTTCCCCCTTTTTCCTTTCACTCACTTCATATGCTTAGACTCTACACTTTACAGCCTTAAGTGTAGACTCAGGAACAAAACTATGTATCCTCTATTGCTCCGTGCTTTTCTCAATTTCACAATAACCCTTTCAATCCTAGCGTGCTTCTCTTATATAGAAATCAGGTGAAACTTCTCTGAGACATTACATAAATCATATTTTAAATGAACCAGCTCTTCCCGCGTACTTTCCATTGATTTCCCTTGTTGTCTCAATTTGGTGTGATTAATGTGGCATCCCGTCCATCATTATTTTCATTTAATTTTGGTACCCTCTGTCCGTTGGCACTTATTTATCGTACCCGTGATTTCCGTTATTTATGATTTTTAGTGACTGTTGGTCCTTTCTCTGTCGTGCTATAATTTTCAGGTGTGTGCACTCATTCTGTTTTCGGTGCACTACACATTTGTTGATATCTTTTGATGTACGACGCGGTAACCCCTCTGTTTTTTTTATTTTGTATTTATTTTTATCAAGTGTTGGGGGGCGACTGTCCCTATACATCTTCAGTCGACTCCCATTGATCATCCCTCTGAGTTTTGTTCCTCCTAAATCCTTCAAATGTATAGCTCCCCCATCTGTGACAATCTTTACTTCGTATGGTCCTAACCAATGCATTCTGATTTTTCTTGGGTGCTGAAGATATTTACTGTCATACAACAAGACTAAGTCTCCTTCTTTGAAATTCTTGATTTTGATGTGTCTATCATGCCAAGATTTGTCCCTTGCTTTTTGTACTTCTTGATGAAACCCTGCTACAATCCTGTCTTCCTCCATGATCATCAACTAATTTATCCTTTCGTGTACTATGCCTCGTTCTATCATGTTTTTAGTTGTTGCTATGCATAGACTAGGTACCAAAAATTCTAATGGAACCATTGTTTCATGTCCATACACCAATCTGAATGGTGTCTATCCTGTCAAAGTTTTGCATGTGTTCTTGTATGCCCATAGTATTGTTTGTATCTTCAAGTCCCAATCGTCCCTCTTAACGTTGCATATATTTGTCATTGCATTCTCGAGGATTTTGTTAAAGGCTTCCACTATTCGATTTTCTTGAGGGTGATATGGTGTACTCTTTTGATGATAAACTTCAAACTCCTTAGTCATAGCTCTAATAGTGTTGTTAATGAAGTGAGTACCTTGGTCACTCATCAAAATTCTTGGGCATCCAAATCTAGTGATCACGTGTGTTATCCCCTAGCCTAGGGATAACTAAGGAGATTATGACTCAAGGCCCACGGGTCCTATACATGGAGTACCGAGAACCAAATCGACTTGAGCATGCCCCTGGAGGGCCCATCCTTTTCTTCTTCAGCGCCTCCACTTTGTTAGCAGCAGCAACATCCATCACATTGGCCTAGTATTGCAACAGAAATGGGTCTTTCTTCATGAGGTAATGAGTCTGGGTATCATGGTATGTGTCACTCTAATCCACAAAACCTTTGGATATGTGCATTTAATTCTTTTTTCTTMTAATGTGTGCTTGGACCTTATGCCTTTCCGCTTGACCAAACCTAGGGGGAATGATAGGATTCCCTATTAAGCAGGTACCCATAGGGTTTGAGTTGCCACTGGGGGGATTCATGAAAGGTCATCATCTATCCCCACCATACATACCACTTTCCATATTTTTCCTGCTCATCCATCCCATTGCAATGGTCTTAGAATTGGGTTGGAAAAATATCTAAGGGTTGTACCTTGCCTTGTGGGAAGAAGGGGCTAAAGGCCCAGAGGGTAAAAGTAGTTGGAAAAAGACAAAAGACAAAAGAATGAAACCTTGAGATGCTTCACCCAGGGATCCCTGAGAAAGCAATAAAAATATTCTCAGCAAGAAACAAAGGGACCCATAAAAAATAATAAATCAAGACCTAGTTGGAGGATAGGGGGTCTCATCAAGAGCCAACCTATTAGGTCCATGGGCATGTGGCGGTATGTCACTACCAACAATTGGTCACCATGCCAGGGTAGTGGCTCTTGGTGGCATATCCAAGAGAAAGGGGGTCTCATCATGAGCCAACCTTCTCATTTCCGTGAAATTATTGTGGGTAACATTGCCACCACTGGTCACCATGCTAGGGAAGTGTCCCCTAACTAGTCGCTTGAAAGAAAAATCAATAAGAATAAAAGATAAAAGGCATGAATGGGCTTGGAAACATTTGCATCCATGACAAGGTGAAACTCACCCTCTTCAGAGGAACCCACATGTTAGCCATACATTTCCCTACTATCATTCCAGCCATTGCCCAAACATCCCTTACAACCTCATCCACTCACATGGCCTAGATTTGTCTTCACCCAGTAACATCCCATATCCAATGAGCACTAGACCAATAGGACGTCCTAGCATTCCCTCCAAACCTGGCTTGTAGAATAGCATAACGTCTTTGATCACTTGTTCGGGTAAAGGGGTTTTCATGCACATGTTTAAATAACTTGATTATTAGATGTGATTGACATTTCTATGATCCTTGTGATTTATGAGCCCATGGAGGGAGTATTTKTTGATGTTGCAGGGCCACACTCGATGGAAAGGTACATATGGGGGGATGATTATTTTGGACCTCCATAGGGATAAAATCCCACCAGATAGATGCTGAGACCCCATCCAAGGGTAGAGACAGATCAGGGGATTGCACCAGAGAGAKACGAGGATSGTTTCACCAGGGACARCCTGACAGGCCTAGACCCAGGGGGGTTGTGCCATTTCCACAATGATGTAGGCCTTGGAAGGCCCATGACATCACCCAGGTCACCCATGATGTCACCCAATGTTTTGTATGTTTTGGAGGCAATTGTGTGCCAAGTGGCATGTGTGGTAGGTTTCTGAGGCCCAAGGAGGCATAACGTTTTGCTCCAAGAGGCCAATGTTTCCCAAAAGGGGCCTAATGTCACCCTAAAAGGGAATGGAATCACCTTTACAACTTATTTTAGGGTTTAATTATGAAATTTAATGTAAAATATGGATATTATGTGTAGTAGACCATGTCGGTCTTTTTTACCTAATTATGGTCTTTGTAATTGTATAAATAAGGGGGAAATCACTCTTATTTTTCATCATATTTCACTCACACTTGTGAGGACTGAAATTTGCACCCTCTTTAGGGTTTCTTGTCTGGAATTTTAGGTGCACTTATTGAAGGAGGCTTATTTTGGATTATTTTGGCAAATTTCTTGGTGGATGTGTTCAACTAGGGTTCTTCTTGATGAATTCTTGATGTATGTAAGTGGATTTTCTGCAATTCTTCTTAATTGAATGGTTATAGTTTTATTTATCTTGCATTTACATTCAAGATTATGAAATTTCTTGATTAAACCCTGGGAAGACTAGCACATGTTATTGTCCTAGCTTCAAAAGCCTTCACCTACTAGATCTTGTCAAAAGGCCATTTTTCTTGAAGCATGAGTTAAGGCCTTGCCATTGAAACACCTTAGTATCCATTGCTTCATATTAGCCATTTTTTCTTCATCATTGAGTTAGAGAGGGAGGAAATCTACTAATGCCTAGGGTTACCTACACCTTAGTAGTTAGTTTCCCCTTAGGGTTGGATAATTGGAGCCTTGGGTTACCAACACTCCAATCCATCAATCTCTCTTGTCTTTAACTCTGCCATTATCATTTTCCTTCAAGATTTTTTGTTGCATTATTGACTTCATTTTCCCTAAAAGCACTAGTCTAAGCCCTCTTTTGAGTGATTGATTAGAACAAACTTCAAAACCTATTTTTTGAGCTTCCTACTAACTATTCCTAACCCTATAATAGCCTAACCTACTAAAAATATTGTTGTTGTTACTAAATTAAGATACAACCATTATATGTAGCATTAAAATCTCATAAAAGCAACTGAAAAGGCTGATTTATACCTTGTCTTATTTGATTCTATCAAATGCTAGTATTATGATTTCAATGGTTAATGATTCTTAGTCATTTTGAAGCTATTTTCAAGGTGTTTAATGTGAAGTATTGCTCTATAAAGATTATTGTTATAAATTTTTTGTTTACTTCATCATATTCAACAAATTTCGTTTCTCAAGAAAGTCCATGGTTTTATAAAGTGCTAACCAGCAAGTGCACTAGCAAATATATCTAGTTTCTTGTTGCTTTGTTCTAGGCAGGTACACTTTGACATATTATCTTTTCATTGGTTATAAATCCATACTTTCTGATCGGTGGTGACTTGTGAGAGGGGATATTTATCTAGCCACTTTGACTTTGCCTTATCAAAACCCCAGGTCATCGGGGACATCTCCCCTGGGCCTAACACCCTAAATAGAAAGAGACATCCTATTGAGGTGACAATGATAGGATAATCTCCCGTTACGCCAATTTTCTCTCCTTTAACCTTTTCTTCTATCAAATTACAAATTGTGTGATAACAATGCGATTAAACAAGAAGTGTGTTGTTGTCTCTGCGCTGCAATATTTTACTGGTGCTGCTTCTGCCCATCTTGTTAAGTATTCTATCATAGTTATAATGTACCTCACTCTTGTCCATTTTGTTGCTGGATTAATTGGTCCCACAAAATCTATGGCCCATTTATCAAATAATTGCAAGGTTACCTTTGGTCTCAAAGGCATCTCATCCCTTTTATTCGATTTACCAACCCTTTGGCATGCATCACATTTCTGGCAGTAGTCCTTTGAGTCTCTGTGAACAGTCGGCTACCACAGTCCTATGTGCAATACCTTATGCGTGGTATATTTTCCTACATAATGTCCTCCTGTTATTTCCTCATGGGATTCTTCTAGGATCCTTGGTCTTTCATGCTCTAGAACACATCTTCTCAAGATTCTATCTGCACCCATTTTGTATAAGTGTCCTGCAATAAATTGATAGTCTGTAGCCCTGAATACCAGGTTTTTCTTCTATGCAAAGTTGAATTCTTGTGGCGCAGTCCCTATACTCAAGTATTGGATGATGTCTGCAAAGTATTCATCGGCTATCTAGACTGAAAATATATGTGCATCGGGAAATTTGTCCTCTATATTCATAGGTTCCTCCCCATTAGTGATCCTCGACAGGTGATCAAGTCTGGCATCCAACTTTCCTGGTTTGACTATCACTTTGAAGTCAAATTCCTGGAACAACAATAACCATCTACAAAATCCCCCCACCCTCACAACACTAGCTTGTTGACGAGGTATTTGAGCATTGAATGGTTTATGAACATATTGAAATGTTTTCCCAATAAATAATGCATGAACTTTTGAAGCACGTAGACCATAGCTAAGCCTTCCCTCTCTGTGGTATTGTAGTTATGCTCTGAATCTGATAGTTTTATGCTAGCAAAGGCTATCATATGGTCTAATTCTCCTGCTCTTGGTTGTGCTAGTATAGCTCCAAGTGTTATTGCTGATGCATCTATGTGGATGTGGAACGTCTTATCTCAATTTGGGAATACCAATATTGGTGTGGTTACCATCTTCTCTTTGAGGGTCTCCAATCCGCACTAAAAATATTCATTTCATTGAAACTTGTTGTCTTTCCTTAACAATTTCTCCATTGGTGCAGTGATCTATGCATACCCCTTTATAAATTTCATGTAGTATCCTGTGTGTCCCAATGTCTCTCTCAATTGGTGGACTGTTCTCGATGGTAGTAGGTTAACAATTACGACAATCTTAGCAGGATCTACTAGAAAGCCTTGTTTGCATACTATATGGCCCAATAGTATCCCAAAAGGTGTTCTAAATATTCACTTTTTGATATTTAACAATATCTGACACTGCCTGCATATTTCTAGCATCAGTCTCAACACTCCTACATGGTCTTTCAACAGGCTATAGATTGTCCAATCGTCCAGATACCTCTAGAAATTGGTGGATAAATTCCTTGAATATCACTATAACTACTCTGGAAAATATTGTTGGTGCATTATTCAATCCAAATGACATGACTATATACTGGTATGATCCCCATTCTGTGGGAAAAGTGATCTTGTATCTGTCTTCTAGTGCTATCTTGATTTGATGGTATCCTGAGAATCCATTAGTGAATGAATAAGCTTCAGATCCTCCTACATTCTCCAACACTTCATCTGTGAATGGAGTAGGGAACGGGTCATGTAGGCACGCATCGTTCAAATTCCTCAAGTCAAAACATATTCTTATCCCCCCCTTTTTCTTCTCCTGAACTACCATCAGGCTTACCCATTTCGATTCCTCTACAGGTTCTATGATTCTATCCTCTAACATCCTATCGATTTCGGCTTTGACTTTTTTCTTATATATCAGGTTTAGTCTGTATGGTTGTTGTCTGATTGTTCTTGCCTCAGCTTTGAGTGGTATATTCATTTCTCCTATATCTCATGCTATGCCTTTCATTTATGTGAACATTGTTGGGAACATGTCATTGTACTCACGTAGTAACTCTGTTATGTTTTCCACAGTTTGCTCATTCCAGTAGCCTCCAATGTTGGTCATTTTGGGGTTCTCAACTATCCCAATGTTGACTTTCTTCACCTTGATCGGCGCAACAAGTACTTCTGATTCTAGAGGTGGACCTTCCACTTCTCTCTCTCCTTCAACTTCCTCAATCTGAATATCGCATAGGTCATCTTCGTTTGGTGCTTCTTCCTTCACGTGGTAGCATGACAATAGTTCTTTCATTATCTGTTTGTTTTGATGTTGTTCCTATGTCACGAGTTAAACTTATGGTTACTTAATGAATATCACCCCTCTGATTTGTTTAAGTGTTGCGTCTATGTTGGGGTTCTCATGCTCAAATGAGAAAGTTACTGTAAAGTTCTGTTGTAATACTGTCCAGCTTGTAGTTCCTCTGCACATTTCTTGGTATGCATACCAGTTTGTTGGGATGCCTTCTAATGTGTGAAGAAAATGATGAGGCCATTCCTTCGGTGGTGTCATTTTCCATATCGCTCTGCACTTCTCCAAGTGTTCCACTGGTGCCCCCTGTCCATCATATTTTTGTAGTTGGTTTCTTCCTTGTTCTGTGCCAAACCTAATGTGCAATAACCACTTACAGTGGTACCAGTCTTTCACTGTTTCTTTATGCGCACCCCACCATCTTGCAGGTGTTTCCTTGAGTGCTATATCCAAGGCTGAGATCCTCTGATTTTCTAACACTTCATCTTCATACCATGTAATAATTCTTCTAGGTCATTCACCCCATGGAAGCTAGGAGGTTCCCTTATCTCCATACCTACCCATATTACTACGTGGTCAACTCTTGCACATATTCTTGTGGAGACTTCGTGTAACCTCTACTGCCAATTTTCTAAGCTCGTATCTGACATTGACACACATGAGGTGATGCTTCACCAACTGAGTATCCCATTTGCAGTTAGGTTCATGTAATCTTCATCTCGCACAGTTTTTCTGTACAACTAGTTAATTTCCTCCAGGTCCAAGAAAGTACGTTCTACGAACCTTTCTGCTTCTGAAGGGTGCAATGGTGAAATGACTCTGTATTATCCTGAATCGAATTCATATTCCGTGTATTTAAGTTTATTATGGCCCAGTTTTCAAATGCCCAATCCAAGCCCAACAATGTCAGATAAGGTGTTGTGCCATCCACTATCTCGATTACTTCGAAGTAAAATTTAGTTTGTACGCCATCCAGGTCTACTGTTACTCCTTTTAGTCTTCCAATTGGTAGAACTCTATGTTTATTTTCTAGTTTCATCCGAACAGGTGAATATCCTAATGTGGGTTCTCTGATACATTGCCATGTCTTCTTGGGTAATACATTGACTTCGGATCCTAACTCCAGTATGATATCTCCCATGTTGAAATCTCCAATGTTGGAATTCAGCCTGAATTCCCTACTTGTTCTCCTCCTTGTATGTAGGTGATTGATTGTTTGATGTTCTAACTTTCCTTCTGCTTCTATGCTACATATTTCTAGCATATTTTTTAATACTTTAACAGAGGATGGATCATTTAGTATTCTAACACAGGATTGAAAAAAACCCTTAATAATACTTGTCCCAGTGGCTATGGTTTTTTGGTGTGATCTAGTGATGGAGGCATCTCGTACTCTGGTAATTCTTTATTATGTTATGCAGTTGATGTCGATGAAATGCCTGGCTTCAATAATTATTTTCTGGCTTGCTTGAATATCTCCTTCTCATTCTGTGAATCAAACTACTTTTTTCGTTTGACATTCTTCTTCACCCATTGGTGTTGTACTGGCTCTTGTATTACTGTGTCATTGCTTGTTTTAGCTCCTCCCCATGTAACTATATTGATGTTTCTCCCTTCATCCCTTTCTTCTGTTGAAATCCACTGAAAATTATGATTGTTCTGATTCCGCTTTTCCTGGATTTTCCCTACTAGTGTCGGACATTCTTCCATGTCATGATCTGATGTGAGAAAATACATACATGTTTTTAGTGGAAGTGGGCATTCTCTTGCAAAATGTCATGGTTGTTGACAGTTGTGACATACCACTAGTCCTCTACCTGTTCCAAAACCCCCTTTTTCTCTTCCTCCACCTCTATAGCCAGTTCGATCCCCTCGCAGTGCGTTATACTCAGGCGCCTGGTATGTGCGGTATTATAATGTGGTTGTGTGGTATTATGATGTGGCTATGAAGTGTTATATTGTTGTTGTGCAGTGTTATGTTGTTGGTCTGTAGTGTTGTATGGGGATGGTGCTTGGTTAAATTAAGGTGTAGCTTGCCCGATCATCATTTTTTCCTGCACCCTGTATGCATCTGATGTTCTTTCCCTCATCAAGTCCATGGTTCTGTAATATTTGTCATCATGTCCTATTGACTTGCAAAAGTTGCAATGGGAGCTCTTTGGTACTGTCTGGTACTTCTGCATCATCGGGTAGTGGTATGGATCATGACCTTGTTTCTTATAGAT
>SNQJ01S0060391.1:23890-40153 GCA_010110895.2 Picea sitchensis
CCCCCGCTTGCCCCCAGACCCCCTAGCCAGGGGGATAGCCCCCCCGAACCCCGCAGAGGGGGTACCCACCCTCTGCACTCCCCTGCGTGGAAGAGTGTACATACTTCTGGGCTGTAAATACTTCATGGGGTATAAACACGACTGAAAGCAGGGACCTCTGAATCAAGAAGATAATTAGGCTCCACAACCAACACATGGGAGGTCACTTGGGCTAGTGATAGAGGTTGTCCAAAAGAGAAACTAGCTCGAGACCTAAATATCTATACCCTGACCTTGTCAGGGACCTGCTCTGAGAAATGACAAGGAGAAGATTGCTCTGATACCACTGATCTAGATTATGCTAAGAATGAAACAATCAAAAAATAAAAATATAAAAGAGAATACAAAAATACAATGAAACCCAAATTCTATTAATGAATAAGAGAGAAAAACATTGTAGAACACAAACTGACAGAATGGGGTAGCTTATCTATGAAAATAAAGAGATGTTGGCTACACTTAATTTGCAACAAGATTTACATCACACTCCATTGCATGCTTAAAGGGCCTCCTTCACCTCAATTATATATGAGAGAGTGAGAGGAGAAAAATTCCCATGATGCATGTGGAATAAATTAGTCTAAGTTTATAAAATTCCATAGGCATGTAAAATACTAGGACTTCCCAGGCAGTCACCCATCCCAGTACTACTCTATCCCTAGCGCTCTTAAATGCGAAGTTATAATGGGATCCGATGCATTAACACTATGTTGTAAACATGTACATAAGACCACTAGGAAATCATTACATGATGTTTGTAATTAACAAATGAAGATGGCATTACATTCCATTTCCCATCAAAAGGGTGAATATCATGGTTTATCAAAACCATAGGCTTGAAATGTTGATTCAATGGAAAAGGTGGATGGCCACCAAGATCCACCAAGATCAAGTGAGGGATTCCATAACATCTTCATCATAATAAAATACTAGAATAGCATAACCAACCTAATCAATGGAAGTGGAAGGAGATGGTGGTATGAACCCACTATCAATACCATGGGTATGAGAAACGTGGTTCACATATGCTACATCCAAAGAGGTGGATGAAATAATAATGGACAAAGGTTCCACCGATGTTGAGATTGGAGCTACATGAGGCATCTTGAGAATTCTCTGATGTATGCCTATCAAAAAGGGGATGTTCTTAGAAAAGTTCAATCCCATAGAAGTTTTTAGGTAGAGAATCTGCATGGAATTATCACTAGTATACATTTCGGGGGGACCAATTTCAATGGTGGGTTGAGAATTGGTAAGGGAATATGGAGCTCGATTAAATTTGGTGGGTGTGACTGGTCACATCCCATAGTTATTGGGCACATGGGGGTTCAGTACAATCAGCTTGGGGAAGTGTGTGAGTCAAGAAAGTAATCCAAAGAGGAAATTTGTATGGGGAGCTATAACAATTTTTACACATTCATTTTTTTGTGCATGAATAACAAAAGAGAGAGCAAGAAATAGAGATTGGAGATAGAGAATCCATGGAGGGTGAATTCTAGAGCATGTTGGAGATGAAGACTGAAGTGTTGGGTTGTTAGACCTAAAGAGTGAACTCTTGTGTGAGTTTCACTAAATGAACAAGTGGTTGTTCTTGTTTGGTGGTAGTTTTCCTATCAATGATATCCCTTGAGTTTCCCAGCTGAGAGAGTAATGGTTACCTTTTCCAAAGAAACCTCGATAAATGAATGGGATGCCTGAGGGACTGATATTAGTGAAGAGGAACATTCCTTGGGTTGGGAAGTTTGAGAGGAAGAGCATTGGTGGAAAATAGGGATAGTTGTAGGAGAATACCAGTGGGTTGTGAGTTTTATGAGTTGTGAGTGGAAAGTGAGAGACCACCCTCTTTTGTGGATTACTAGCCTCAGCTCGGGGGTGACTTGTTGTTGAGATTTGGAACAATAATTGTATGGTTGGGCGGAACATCCTTCCCAAGAATCTTGTTGTATAACTGATTATAAAAGATAAGCTTTTTATCTTTCTTATGTTTCTATTATGAGTTTATTTGTTGTGCATTAACTCTGTAATTGAGAATGATTTATATACTGTTGAAATGAGATGTTAGTTGAATTTCATGTCTATTTTAGATTGTTGTATATGCATTAATAAATGGTAAAAGACAATTTATTTAGATCTAGTTGTAATTCGTAGATGATAAGCTATAGAATTTATTTAGATGTAATTTTTCGTTTTTATGAGCTTTATGCACCGCAGTGTTCCTTAGTTGGGTTGGGAGACGTTACATATCTCAAGAGAATCCCGATACTAGGGTATACAGGGATAGTGATGAGAATAATGGTCATAAATTTCACACAAATAACAATGGTGATTTGTGTGCAAGGAATTAATACAGGTGGTTGAGGACTCATGAGGAGGGACTTTCATAACAAATATGGAGGAATCAAGTTCCAAGTCATTGGCATTGTAAAGTTATTTTAGCTCCAATTTCCATGGAAAAATAAGGTAGTGTGTCCAGTGAAATCGCATATGGTGAAAAGTAGTATGGGCCTATATGCAGTGTTCTAGGTGGCCATGGTTTGTTTGGAAGAGTATGTTCTCCCTTTGAATTTGGATTTTCCCCTCTCGTCCACTCCTTTTCCTACTGACATTGGTAGAGGTGGAGCCTACGTAGGTTGAGATGGGGTCTTTGAAGGTTGAGGTGAGGCATATGCGAGTTGAGGTGAGGGATGTGCAGGGGTATGATGAAATCCCATGTGTACAAGTATGGGTCACAAAAAGGAAAAATTAAAATACATTTTTGGGGAAGAGGGTGGAGGAGGCATCAGAGGGGGATTAAGGTACCAAACTAGATTACCAAGGATGAGGTTAGGAAGGTTTAACATTTCCATGAATGGAGTGATAACTATTCCTAGAGGAGGAAATAGGAAAGGTACTTGAATAGAGGGATATTGAGGATGCACTTGCAGGTGTGTCTATTGATGCACTCCATGTGGTGGCATGGGATAAGTTGGATTGATGGATCTAGTGGAAGACTGCAACTATGGGCTCACTAGTCTATGACTAGACACCATATAGAAATTGGAAGAACTAGTTTGGGTAATGGCAGGAGGAGGCCCATAATATGCACCCAGTAATTTTGAGTCTCTATAGACTCCTGGAATAATGTTGGAAAGTGAAGGCATTGTTTGGGTTCCACCCAAACAGGAGACTATCTGATCAAGATGACATTGTGCTTGAGGGTCGTGATAAGTCAACAGGTAAATGGTGACAAGTTTCACATTATGAAGGAAAATCACCTTTTGAAATACTGAGGAGGTTACTTCCTTCATGGAATACATGAACTTTCTTCCTAACAGAATGTTATAGTCCAATAGGGCATCAATAACCTCGATATCAATCCATACCTCTTTTTCTCCTAGTTGGAAAGGATAGTTCTGGTAAAGGCATTATGGTTTAGAGGGTCATCCATCATAAAATCAAAGGGTTTTCATAGATGGGACAAGGGTAGGTGAGCCTATATACTCCCAAACTTGGGATGACATGATGCATGTGGATGCACATTCATCAATAATACACCTATGGATGGTGAATTGTTTTATGGAGACTGTGATCTAGAAGGATATCGAGGGTGGCATTCGAAAGGGTTCAACTTTGTCACTATAGAAAGTGATCATGTGTTCATCCGATGGATCAACAACACCCAACTTAACAATTACATCCTTCGCCTATGCATGATTGGTTTGAAGGAATATTAGGTGTTGTAACCCTTGAGATGTTTTTGGCTAGGAAACTATGCAAATTCATCCATAAAATTGTTTTGTTTTGTTTAAGTTGATTTTTCCTAAAACATAGTGTTTTTGTTTCTTTTTTGGGGCCTATATTAGTAGTATTTAAATATTTAAAGATCAAGATCTGAAGGAAATTTTTCTATGTCTCAAACAATTGAATATTTCAAGGAATGAAAGAAGAAGAGATGAAAACAAAGCTGAAAGTGAAATAATGTATCTCTTGATAAATATTACTTAACTTTCAGAAACAAGAAATAATAATGGAATATGTATCTAAACCAGAATATAAAATGAACAAAAAAGAATAATTCTTCCTTATCCACTAGGAAAAATAAATGAAATACATGTTTGATCAATACTCATAGTATATCTTAGAATTTTGTAACTTAAAAAAATACCTTTTCATTTTTTTATAGTAGTTGTTGTACTAAATTACCACAGTGATGGAAGTAGACACATTCAAGAGAAATTTAGGACCATGAAAATGACATCAAGAAAATAAGTTACACGAACTGGAACATAGAAGTTTGAATCTCAAAACTTGGAGAATTTTATTAAAGATCTGATCTTTTTTTGGGCCAAAAAGATGCTTTACGTTGAGTTTTTCATATATATTTATACAAATTAGGTCGTAACAAAAAATGGATATTTTATCCCTTTTCCTAGCTTTTCAAATACAAAAATATCTTCAACTTCTAGAAAATAGGATGGTTGGAGAAGACAAATCATGATTTCCTTCAACTGCTTTGGTGAGTCATTCAGTCAACAACTA
Source organism: Picea sitchensis (assembly GCA_010110895.2). Taxonomy (NCBI): domain Eukaryota; kingdom Viridiplantae; phylum Streptophyta; class Pinopsida; order Pinales; family Pinaceae; genus Picea; species Picea sitchensis. The sequence goes on from SNQJ01S0060391.1 coordinate 28,448, forward strand.
GATGAGAAGATTCCAATCTTCATTCTATGGATAACTGAATGATTTCATTTTCCTGTATGTGATATCCAATTCTTTGTATTTTTCATATGTAGGGGGATTTTGAAATAAGTTTTTTATTTGCGAGAGAAGATAGAAATCATCTATAACAATGTGTACACTAGTTTGTCCTCTCAAAATATCAGCCATTCCCTGAAATTTATCTTCTTTTTCTCTAGCAATAAATAAACTTTTTATGTAATTTTCATATGAAAGAAGCTTCCCTTTATCATCCCATGCTGAAGGTAACCCCATTTTCACTAGATTCTCAAACTTATTTGTGAAAGATTCAACATTTCTCTTCACCATTATGCATTTATTTTGAGCTTGCTGTATCAGATTCCTCTTTGTAAAAATCCTTTCATTTTCCATAACCATTTTAGTTCTATATTTGACACCTTTCTTTCTCAATGTTTCTCTGGAACTGGAATTTAGGAATTTGATAATTTGAGTAGCAACATCAGGTCTAGTTCCTAATTCATGAAATGATTTCTTTATAATGCCATCTACTTCATCTATCAATAACATTTCATCATCTATTATCTTGAAATAGTCCCAAAGTTTTCCAACTTCACTCATGATTTCATCCCAAATGATGTGTCTGGCTCCTATCCCATAGGGTATTCCTGACAAATTGTTCTTAATTTTCTCCATATTTGCTATCATCTTATCTTTTAGGTTCTGGTATTCTTCAATAACCTTATCCTTATCTTTGATTTCTTCACTTTGTGCATATATCGTTTTCTTCATCTTTTCAATTTCAACTCCCTGTAAATTCAAGTCTGATAATGCTTTTGATAATCAAATTGTTGGATCTAATGACTTTGTTTATTGAGATTAACATGAACCACTTCTTATAGTCTCAATATGATTTCCATACAAATATATTTTCTCTTCAATATGAATCATTTTCTTCAAAATATGTTCTTTGTCTACATGAATTGCTTGTAGTTCTAGGGTCTATACATGATCAATTCCTGGGATTTTAATTCTTTTATTTAATTCTTGTATCTCTGTGTCCTTTGTTTTTGTTAGTTCCTATTTATATGCTTCATATTTTGGATTATCTCCTAGTTCCATCACCCATTTCTCCAAATCTACTCTCATTTGTCTAGTTTTATTGGCCATTTTCTCATTTTTAAGTTGAGTTATGAGTTTCTCATTTAGGATTTGAATCTTTTTTATTCTAATATTTGATATCATGACATATATATTCAACATTTCTCCAGTTTGTCTATGTAAATCGAATTTATCCAATGGATGAACTGCCTTAAGATCAATAGAAATTTGTGTCACCTTCTTTTGTTCCTTTGGCTCCATCATTGCTATATTCAATCTTCCTTTATCATAATCCACAACTGATATCATTCTGGTTTGAGATGTATTATGTTCAAGTATTTTAGGGAGAATGTTTTTTTGTTTTTTTTGTTTTTTTGTTTTTGTTTTTTTTGTTTTTTTGTTTTTGTTTTTTTTTAATCTTTGCACCCATTTTCTTGATATCCATGAAATGATGAACATGATTTATTTGTTTTGTTTGATCTGTACTCCCTAATTATGTTTCACTTTGACCCCTATACTCTTGGGATTCTATGATGATGATATTTCCACAATCACAACAAGTCTTGTGTCCATTGGTGCCACTTCTTCCTGTAATTATGGATCTTCCTCTTCATCAAGTGCCTCCATTTTCTATCTTTTGCCTGATCTTTCTTCCTCTGTCCACAAATTATTTAAATTTGATTTTAAAGTATTTCTTTTATATGTCTTCTTAAACCATCGAGGGGATTTTGTGACTACAAAATTCAAATGTTTCTCTGAAACCTTTTTATGGATTTGCAAAATACTTTGTATTGTTTGCTAGTTGTCTGGGTTTGCTAGCATTTCCAATTATTCTCCTTTCTAATGTTGATAAGGTGCTTGTCCATGTGTAATCCTCTTGGAGGAAATTATAGCATGAGTATCATAATTCCATACCTCTCCTTGTTGAAATCCCATATTTGAGAGAAGTTTTGCATTCACCTACAAGGATGATCTGGTATTGAAAATAAAATCTCCTACTCTTTTCCTCAATTTAAAACTAGCCTTGTATTTCCTTGATACAAAATGAATGTCATCTGAATTCAATATCTCTCTAATGTACTCTAGTGCAAAGATCCCGGGAGTCAAGAAAATAGGTAAATGAAAAGGTTGAAGATCATAACCATAGACTCTAATTTCAATGTAATTCTCAACAATGTACCAATCTCACACTCTCTTATCTGGGTTCAATTGTAATAATTTTTTGGATTCAATGAAGATTATGGGGGGAATTTCATTATGTATGATATGATAATATTTGGACATAAACTGATCAATATACTCTGGAAATCCAACATTCAAAGGCTTCTTCCTAATCAATGAAGTCCAATAAATGATTGAAGTCGGGTTACCAGTCTCATCTTCAACTTTTCATCCACAATGTGTAAAATAAAAGGCTTGAGAAATCAAAAAGAGGTGAACAAGGTATGATTGGTATCTTAAATTTCTAAGAGACTAAAAGTATGACAATTGATGATGAATTTGATCAGCTAAGAATTGAGCATAATTAAATTTGTTCATGGGTTTGTTTGTAATTGGATAAATTGATACCATAATCCCCAACACAAACTCATCAACCACCAAGGAAAAGTATACTTGAAGGCTGGGTTCAAGCTGGAATGACGCATTGGTAAATTGAAATGCATTGCTAGCTTCTAAAATTCTTTTCAAACTATTGAATAACTCATGAAATTACCTTTTCCCTTTTTAAAGATTTAGTTAAACATGTGGCAACTTAGGATTGGTGGGAAAAATAATTAAATTTAAATAAAAACTTTATTTTTACCTTTCCACATGTTTTCATGATTTAGAACACGTGTCAACCTGGCGCTATTTGTTGGGGGGGGATTTACATATCCATCACACGTAAAAAAATTCTTTAACTTAGGTTTATTTTCATGCCCCACTCCCTTCCATTAATCGTTGAACATGTGGGGGGTGATGGATCATGGATTGTCGATTTAAAGTATCAGGCATGTGATTAGATTTGCCAAAAAAATGCACTTTATTAAATTAAAATTGTGTAATAAGAATTTTTTTTTGTAAGAAAAAAAAAATTATATTCATAGGAGAACATACATGTTTCAGTATTTCATGACAAGCTTGTGTATGCTTTCTTCAAAAACTATACTGCCTATACATCTTTCTACTTCAAAACATGCCTATAAAGGATTTTTTCAAAAAACTTCTACAAGTTGTTCAAAATGTCCAAAAACATATATAACCTTATAAAAAAAAGACTTCTTCATAGACGAAATTCCATTGCTTCAGTTTTTGTTCCTTCAAATAACTCATAAAAACTGAAGTCTCCTTTCTGCAGCTGCAATGCTTCCTTTGAGAGTTCATGTGCTTTTGAATTAAGTTCCCTCAGAATGTGCTAGAAGGAAAGCCGTTAAAAGTATTTGAAAGTGAGATTGATGTCTCTTAGAAATGAGGCTAACCCAGGGTTTTGAATATTATTGATACCCCTTTCCCAATCTATCACCAACTTGGAGTCACCAAAAAATTGTATATTTGACAAGTTTTTTTCTTTGTAGTTTCGAGGAGGGTCCATAGTGCTATAAGTACCGCTCTGTTATTTGTTCCACCCCTTGGCACATATTTGATGTGAATATAATGGTTGTGACTGATGAAAAGAACCACCCCCACTCTGCAGGATGGAGGGCGTCCTTGACTGGATCCATCGAAGAAGCACCACGGGATGGTGTAATCAATGGGAGGTGGGATCACTATCCCAGATTTACTTGCCCTTAGTTATACCTTGAAATATTATTCCTGACTAAGAGATATTGTTGTCGACACCTCTGGAGTCACAAACATGTCTTTAAAAAAAACACTATTTATGTCCCACTAGATGTTTGAGATCATGATGCCCGAGAGACCTACATATAAGGATACTGATCTATCTTGGATCCAAGATATGAAACAGACTTCTACAGATCCATGGTTCCAATTAGCCTTGGATTTTAGTTGTTCTTTTATTATGCAACCTTCCCTACATAAGGACAGGAGATAAAAATATGAGTAATGGTTTCTTGATTTTCTTTGCAAAGAGGACATATGTTGGGACCACACCATCCTCGTCTAAGACAATTATCCCAAGTAAACAATTTGTTGTTCAGTTCAAGGAATAGAGTTAATTTACATCTAGGAGGATATTTGAGTTTCCAAAGGGGCTTCCACCACCATTTCGGGTGAATAACAAAGTTATCTTCTAGCCAGACTTTGTATCCCAATTTGACCGAGTAGGAGCCATTCTGAGGGTTTTTTGACCAACATAGAGAGTCTTCAGAGTCTCTGTCAAGGGATATGAAATTTTAGTATAAGAGGGATATAAAGGAGTTTCATTCATCTCACATTACTTCAGGGATATCAAGAGAATCTACGCTCTTCCAACCCGGTCTCCCTCAAATATGGGGAAATCCAGTGTTTAGATCACTCAGGAACCGAAGGTTTTTATCCTTGAGAAAAATGAGTAGGGGAGGGGAGAGTTTGTAGTTGTTTTTGGATCCCAACCATGAGTCTTCTCCCAATCTTACCTTTTCCTTGTTTCCAATACACCAGACTATCTAGTTACCAAATAGGGAGAAAGCTTCCACAAGATCTTTCCAAAAAATTGAGCCTTTGGTAGATTTCATAGGCTCTCAAAACCACTCTGAAATAGACAAATTAGGAATATATTTGGAGTTCATAACTCTTACCCAAATAGAGTTGTCTAAGGTTACTTTCTAGAGGTTCCTTCCTGCTAGGGCTCGAGAAAAAAGATGAATGTTATTTAAACCCCATCCACCCATATATTTGGGTGCAACTATTGAATTCCAATTGGCTAGATGAGTGCCTTTAGGAGAATTTTGTTCCACCCATAAAAAAACGAAATCTTATACATCGAATATGATCTAAAACTCCTTTACGAATTTCATCTATAGTGTTCCAGTATATGGGAATTCCTTCTAATAATTGCCTCTGGAACGGAGTCTATTGACCCAAATGGTTATTTGGGCCTCAACTTTTCTGATTAACCAACTCCAGTATTGTTTCATGTAGTTTTCTGGTTTTAAGTTGAAGCATAGGTACTTAAGTCCTTCAAAGAGAGGTTTCCTTTGGGAAGGAAAGGTGTTGGCGATGGAGGACTCTTCTACTTCTGTGCATTGATTAAGAATTAGACATGATTTTTCCATATTTACTTGCATTCTCGTGGTGCTACAAAAGAGGTTTAAAATATTTTTAAAGGAATTCAAATTCCTCTGAGACCCAAAAAAGATACAAAATATGTCATCTACGAATAACAAATGTGTTACTGATTCTGATCTGAGACTACAATTCCTCTCAGGAGGCCATTGGACTGGGCCTCCTTTATTAGTTTTCTTAGTGCTTCTGCAATAATCAGGAACAAAAAGGGAGAAAGGGGGTAGCCCTGACGGATACCTATGGAAAATTTTAAAAAATGGGATGAGGCTCCATTGATAAGGATGACAAAGGAATCTCTTTGAACACACCCCATAATCCAATTAACCTCTTTTAAGCACATGCACATTTGGAGGAGGGATAGACGAAGAAAGGTCCAGTTTACTTGGTCATAGGCTTTGGAAAGGTCCAATTTTAGGATGGCTTCATATAACGTCCCCAACCACCCAAGCCAAGAAATGCCACTACATTTCTTCTCTATTACCAAACTCTAGCATACCCATCCTCCCACAGGAAAGCATGCCAGCCCAAGAACGCACCTCTTGGCTGATTTGGAAACTCTGATAACACTTAATTAATAAAGAATCATGAAATGCATACATGTAATGATCAATATTCATACCACAATATAAAAGACATGCACGATATACCATGCACATCGTTAACTAGAAAGTATGCATATTATAGGTACAATCTCAGGTATAATAATTTGATACACAATGGAAATAAATACATAAGAAAATGAAACCATAACAAAGAGAAATTATATTTTATAAAATAAGACACCAACTGGTTCCATACCAAAGAAATTCCACCCAACCGTAGACATTGTTTCTCCAATTCTCAACAACAATGTCACCCCCGAGCCAGGGATATGAATTCATAAGGACGGTTCCAGAGTGTTGGATTCCCAAATTAGTCAACACTCAAGATCTCACAGGATTCTCCAGCACTCACAACAATCCAAGTACCCAAATATATTCTACCCAGCCTACACCGCACAAGATAATATACCTCCACCCTTCTCTTCCACGCAGTCACTCAGGTAGTCCCTCTCCATTTAGGGCTCCAGTGCATTTGGTCTAGAATATCCATGTTGGGACTCTTAGGACTCACAGCTATGATCAAAGTTGGTCACGAGCCAAGCATCTCAGACATGCAGGCCTCATATCATGGGTGGACTACACCAACAATATCTACAGCTAACAAAACCATGGCTTCTCTTCATCAGTTCATCTTCCTTTCCTAAGCCAAGACACCAAATTGAGGAAAGATGAGTGAATGAAAGGATGGATGGAGTCTAGACTCCACGAGAGAGGATGCACAATGAACAAAACGAGTGAATGAAAACGTGGGGAGACCAACAACAACACTAGAATGGGAATGGGAATGAGAGTATTTTCTAATGGGAGAATGAACCAACCAACCCCTTCCACAGACCAGGGATAGGTTTTTGTAATTCGTGGGGATCAAAACCTCTTGGTCTCCCCACAATATCTCACGTAACTGGTCCCCCCCATTACAAAAAATGGGTAATGTAAAATAAATAAGAACTTAGCCCCTCAAACCCCCTCTCTTGTGGAATCATAGCCCCCTATAACTTTAGTCCTTGTCCATCTAGCAACCAACAATGTATTTATTATTAATAATGATAAAAATATTACATTTCTTAGGCACACTAGCCTTTTAATAATTGTTTGGGCACTCTGGCCTCTGAGCAATGTAACAATACATTATTTAATATGGGGGCTCAAAACCCGGGGTGTTACATCCCCTCCCTATTATTTTGGAACTGTCATCAATGCATATACAAAACAAAGATCAAAATCTCAAAATTTATTCAAAAATTTGCACGTACTCTGGCCGCATGGCATCTTCATCCGCCAAGGTAGCATATCCAGGACCGTAGCAGGTCCACTAAACTTTTACCAACTCTATAACTCGATTTTGGATCATTTTGACCATTCTGTCCAATATTCGCACTTGTTGAACCTGAAAGTCTCCCTCTGTCTCTACCTGAATTAGATGCCAATCAACAACATGGTTAGGATCATGTACATATTTATTTAGCAAAGAGACATGAAATACATTATGCACTTTCATGGAAATAGGAAATGCAAGCATGTATGCAATTGACCCTATTATGTCCAATATCTCAAATGGACCACAATATCTAGCCGCCACCTTTGTACAACTGCCCAATTTCAAAGAGTTATTCTTGGGCTTTACTTTCAAAAGCACATTCTCTCCTACTTTAAATTCTCTTCGTGTCCTATTCTTGTCGGCATAAACCTTTTGTCTATCTTGAGCTGCCTATAAATTGTTCTTAATATTAACCATATGGCCTTCCATTTCCTTGAGCAACTCCGGCCCAAGTACCACTCTATCTGTTGGGTTGTCCCAACTTACTAGAGTACTGCACTTTCTACCATACAAGACTTCAATTGGCTCATCTTCAATGAAGCTTGATACCCATTATTATAGGAAAACTAAACCAAGTTCAGGTAATCTTCCCACTTAGATGGCTTATCCATCACATACTTTCTTAACATGTCTTCAAATAATCAATTGACCCTCTTTGTCTACCAATCTAACTACGAATGGTATGTTATGCTAAAGTTCATATTTGTACCAAATCCTTTGAATAATCCCTTCTAGAAATTTGAAGTAAAACTAGTGTCTTTGTCTGAGACAATTGTTGTAATATTCTAGATATAAAATAACAAGCAGAAAAAAAAAAATAGCTATAAATGGCAGATGAACAAAAATATAACCAGAAAAACACCACAATAATACCAAAATGATATCAGAATAACACCGGAAAGAGCACTTTCATTACTGAGAGAAATGTTCACTTGCCTCTTCGAGGGGCCAACCTCCAACAGAGCTGAGCTCTATTACAATAATATCCAAGACAAAACTTCTCATACCCTCGACTCCTATTTATACTAAATATGTCTATCAAAAGAATAATATAAAGGAAGATCCTTCTAGAAGCAAAAGCCTCTATTAGGTCTTCTTACATTGGACTTATTCTTTCTTATTGCTAGGCATTATTAATATTGACCTTTATTACATGGAATATTCTACCTACGTGAGGAGTTAGGTCCCTAACATGTCCTCCCCCTTAAAAACAACCTTGTCCTCAAGGCTTGAGATGAGGAAATTGCTACAGAATGGTAGTTGGTTCTCAAGTGACATCTGCTGGAGTTGTATATTTCCACTGGACTAACACTTCCTTTATGGTTCACTGATGCATATGACTCTCATGTTGATCCAAAAATTCTTGTGGATGTAGCTAAATGGATCCTTCTTCATCCAACTCAAGAAGGTTGGTTTGAGTTTGGCACTTAGTCCCAATCACCTTCTTTAAGAAGGAAATATGAAAAATAAGATGGAGCTTAGAATGACTGGGGAAAGCTAACTAACAGGACACATGTCCCACATGCTTGAGAACTCTATAAGGACCACAAAATTTGGGTGCCAGTTTATGAAAATGGTTAGCCTTGAGGGAATTTTTCTTGTAAGGTTGCAATTGAAGAAACACAAGATCCACTTCTGCAAATTGACGTTGAGAGTGACCTTGATCTTCTTGTTTCTTCATGTGATTTTGAGCCATGAACAAATTCTCTTTGAGGGTACAGAGAATAGCCTCTCGAAATGTAAGCATTTGGTCAACCACTGGACCTTCAAGACACCTGGAAAATATGAGAGAATTGAAGGTGGAGTTTTTCCATATATCACTTCAAAAGGAGTCATGCGGGTAGTTGTATGGTAAGAAGTGTTGTACCACCATTACACTAGTGGTAACCATTGAGCCCACTGATTTTTTCTTTCTTATGCAAAACACCTCAAATATGTTTCCAAACACTTGCTGACAACTTCCGTTTGAGCATCAGTCTAGGGATGATAAGTTGTGGTGAGATGCAATTGGGTGCCTTGGAGCTTGAACAGTTCTTGCCAAAAATTACTAGTGAAAGTTGGGTCGCGATCAAAAACAATATAATGCGGCATACCATGAAGCTTGAAGACCCGATCCATGAAAAGTTGAGCCACATTGGATGCAATAAATGAGTGTTGAAGATCACATAAGTGAGCATAATTGGAAATACGATCAACTACCACCATGATAACATATTCATTGCCCGATTTGGGTAAGCCTACAATAACATCCATAGAGATATCACCCAAATAGCAGGTGGAATCGGAAGTGATTGGAGTGTGCCAGGATATTTCATTGTTTCTCCCTTGTTGTGTTGACACACATCACATTCAACCACAAAATTATGAACGTTATGTTTCATACCATCCTAGAAAAAATAGCGTTTGACCCTGTCATAGGTTTTGGTAAACCCAGAGTGCCTAGTGGTGGGTGTAGCATGAAGCTCAGAAAGTATCGTGGATTTAAGTTTTGACTTTTAACTTAAATACAAACGACCTTTGTATCGAAGCTCATCATTGAGCCAAGAGTACCCTGGGGATATTGGAGAATTGGACTGCAATTGTTGTATCAGATGCGAAATTTTGGGATCATGTAGGCATTCCTAGCGAACAACTTGAAGCCAATTTGGTACAATGAAGGAGAGAGAAAAAAGGGGCCCTTCATCTTCATATTTTCTGGGAAGTGCATTAGCAACCACATTGTATTTTCCTTTCTTATAAATGATCTCATAATCATATCCAAAGAGCTTAGTCACCCATTTTTGTTGCTCTGGGGAGGAAAGGCGTTGTTCCATAAAATACTTGAGGCTTTGATGATCTATCTTATTCTGGAAGGGTTTCCCCAATAGATAAGGGCATCAAAGATCCACGACATGAAGAATAGCCAACATTTCCTTTTCATAGATTGATTTTCCAAAATTTCGTCGTGACATTTGTTTGTTTGTAAAGGCCAAAGGATGACCCTCTTGCATACCAATTCCTTTCCTAGAAGCATCACATTCCAGGACAAAGGTCTTTATGAAATCAGGAAGGGCTAGAACTAGAGTGGTGCACATGGCCATATTCAAGGTTTTAAAATTCTGAGTAGTTGTTGGAGTCCAAGTGAAATAATTATTTTTAAGGAGAGAAGTGAGAGGTGCCACAATATTTCCATAATTCTTAACAAACTTGTGATAATAACCTGTTAAACCTAGAAATCCATGCAATCTTTTTAGAGTCTTTAGGTGAGGCCAATCTTGCATAGCTTCAATATTTTTAGGATCCACCCTAACACTAGCCTTGCCAACAAGATGACCCAAGTACTCGACTTCTGAGATGCCAAAAGCACATTTAGATTGTTTGAGGAAAAGTTGGTGTTGAGAGAGTATATGGAGAACTTGATCCACATGAGCAATATGGGTTGTCCAAGTTTTACTATAGATGAGGATATCATCAAAGAAAACTAATACAAAATGACGAAGAAAAGGACGGAAGACATGATTCATGAGGATTTGGAAAGTGGAGGGAGCATTGCATAAGCCAAAGGACATGACCAAAAACTCATAGTGGCCCTCATGAGTTCTAAATGCAGTCTTAGGAATGTCTGACTCTTTCATACGTATCTAGTGGTAGCCAGAATGAAGATCAAGTTTAGTAAAGAACTGGGCACCACTCAATTCATCCAATAGGTCATCAATGACAGGAATGGGAAATTTTTCTTTAATGGCGAGTTTTTTATGGTGTGGAAGTCAGGAAACATGCACCAAGAAACTTACTTCTTAAGTACCATGACCACAGGATAAGAGTAGGGGCTTGTACTAGAGAGAATAAGACCTGTGTTGAGCAGTTCTTGAACAATTTTCTCAATTTCATTTTTTTGGGAAAAGGGGTGATGATAGGGATGGATATTGGGAGGAAGGCTTCCCAAGAAAAGGGGAATGGAATGATCGTGAACACAACGGTAAGGAGGGAGTCCCTGGGGAGTTCAAAAAACCACTTGATGTTTAGAGAGGATGGATTCGAGGTCCTGTGACACAAAGGGTGTCTCAGTTGCTTGTATGGCATGGAGTTGGGAAATAATGCTAGAATGACCTTTTTTTATCATCTTTTCCATGCGATGGGAATTTATGATCTCCAGGGAACCAACGGTGATGACTTGGAACTTATATTGTTGGCCCTCCTAGTCGAGTTGCATGGTTAATTCCTTAAAATATATGAGAATGGGACCCAAATTCCTTAGCCATTCTACACCCAACACAATGTCACAACTGCCCATGTCGATAGCAAACATATGATATTTCAAGTGGTATTGACTAATTTGGAGAAGCACATTTTCACAACGCCCTCCACATTTCATGGACCCGCCATTGGAAATCATGATTTGAAAATTATTGATTGCACAAATATAACAATTAGTTTCTTGGGAAATGTGATGATGAATAAAATTATGGGTGCTTCCACTATCAACAAGAATGATGACCTTCCTAT
>SNQJ01S0060392.1:0-29327 GCA_010110895.2 Picea sitchensis
TTTTTTTTTTCTATGGACCCATTCGTCCTTTCCTGTACCCTTATTTTTCACCTATCCCATTGAATTCCTCTCTTTTCACTGATCGTAGTGGTATAGTTCATCAGTAACCCCTTTTTTGTGTGGAATTACTTTCCCCTTTCCCTCCCCAATGGCTCACATCCACAACCAAGACTTCAATAACCACATAATTGCCTTAGAAAAATTCAATGAGAAAACCAAGAAATATATCTTTGACCTTAGTTTTAAACATTGCTAGCATAAATTCTCGGCTCACCCCACTAGAATCACTTCTAGTAGTGGTGAACCACTTGACAAAAATGTGTCAACAATCCCAAGAAGCAGTGAACAACTTGAAAACACTGTTTAATAAATCTTGAGATCCTTTCTCTTCTACACCACCTTATAACCCAAAAGGCATTTAATCCTTTGATTCCATGTCCTTTCATTCCAACCACTTTTAGCAAGACCTACATATTCTTAGAGTGGAGGTGAAAAAACTTGATGGCTCAGATCCCATGGGTTGGGTCACTCAAATGGAACTCTATTTCTCTTTGCACAACATTACTGATGACTTAACCAAACTTTCTCTATCTAGATCTTGAACGCTGGCAATGGTGGAAATGGAGAAAAAATGCACGCCAAGGGTATGTGGCTTGAACACAATGTTTTGTAGAGATTTATCAATGCTTTGACACTAAAACCCATTATTTATGTCGTTTTACCAATTTGAAACAATCTCTCACAATGAAAGACTTTATATTTTCCTTTGACCACTTGGATTTCCACATGGAGGGAATGTCATATGTTTTTTGGGGGGAAATGTTTTATCAATGGCATAAAGGATGAAATCCACACCCATTTCCTAATGGATCACCCCCAGAATTAGGTGTAAGCTACTAAACAAGAAAAGGAATCAAAACAAGTTGCCTCCTTCCAAACTAGAAAACCCTCCTTTATTCATCTCCCTAAACCCTCAAATCCCACCTCTCCTATGACTCCACTCAAGATCCATAAATTGACCCACAAAGAAATGGTTGAATTCCAACTCAAGGGTCTTTGCTATAATTGTGATGACAAATATTTTTTGGGGCACAAGTGTAAGGATATGAAGATTTTATGGCCATCTTTAAGGATGTTTCTAAAGAAGAGGTAGAGGTTTCCCCTATGGCAAAGCTAGCCGATCCAACTAATCTTTCTCTTTTCTTTGATCCACCAGAAGTTGAAAATTGATCAATTCACTTAATTCCCTCACTAGATTCTCTACTCCCTAAACCCTCAAGTTAATTGGATACATTAAGCATTAGAATATCATCATTCTAATTGATAGTGGAAACACCCATAATTTTATTCATCATCCCATTGCCTAAGAAACCAATTGTTATGTTTGTTCAGTCAACAATTTTTAAATCATGATTTCCAATGGTGGTTTCATGAAATGTGGGGAAAATTGTGAAAATGTGTGCCTCCAAATTGGTCAGTACAACCTGAAACATCATATGTTTTCTATAGACAGGGGAAGTTGTGAAATTGTTCTCGACACCGAATGGTTACGCACTCTCGGCCCCATCTTCATGGATTTTAAAGAATCAACCATGAAATTCCAATAGGAAGGACAATAATATAAGTTCTAAGGAATCGCAAGCAGGCTCCCCTAAAATCATACATTGCCATAGAATGGAAAATATCCTAAAAAATAGTCATTTGGTAATAATTTCCCAACTCAATTCTATTCAATCAGTTGAGACACATTCGGTGCATATTGACCTCCAATATATACTCTCCCAACACCAAGTTTTTCTTACCACTCCCCATGTACTTACCCCTTACCATGGTGTTCATGATCATTCCATTCCTATAGTCCCAGGTAGTATTCCTCACAATGTTCACCCTTACCATCATCTATTTTCTTAGAAGAATGAAATTGAGGAATTGCTTGAATCGAGTGTTATTCATCTTAGTACCAACCCATATTCTTCTCATGTGGTCATGGTACTCAATAAATAAGTCACTTAGCACATGTGTCCAGACTTTCACGCCATCAACAAACTCACCATCAAAGATAAATTTCCCATACTTTTCATTGATAGCCTGTTGGATGAATTGAGCGGTGATCAATACTTTACTAAAATTGATCTTTGTTTTGGATACCACTAGAAACATATGAAAGAGGAAGGCATTTCCAAGACTTCATTTAGAACTCATGAGGTTCACTATGAGTTCTTGTTCATTCCCTTTGTCTTGTGTAATGCTCCCTCCAATTTCCAAAGTCTCATGAATCATGTCTATTGTCCTTTCCTCCTTCATTTTGACTTATTTTTCTTTGATGATATTCTCATCTATAGTAAAACTTGGCAATCCCATCACACCCATGTAGATCAATTTATCCATATACTCTCTCATCACAAATGTTTCCTCAAACAATTTAAATGTGCCTTTGGAGGATTCTAAGAAAATTGAAGCTATTAAGGATTGGCCTCGCCCTAAAATTTTTAATATCTTGTGTGGTTTTCTGAGTTTAACAGGCTATTATCGCCCTAAAAATTACATCTCCTCTCATTGCTCTCCTTAGAAGGAATGCTTTCACTTGGATTCCAGTAGTTGATCAATCCTTCCATGCCTTGAAAGAGGATATGTTCATGACTCCTGTCCTGGCACTTCCCGACTTCACCAAGACTTTTTTCTAGGAATGTGATGCTTCAATGAAATTAATTGGGGCAATATTCATGCAAGATGGAAGGCGTTTGTCTTTCACTAGAAAACAACTTTTGGAGAGACTTTTAGGCCAATCAATCTATGAAAAGAAATTTTTTTCTATTCTACATGCCATGGATCTTTGGCATTCTTATCTATTGGGGCAATGCTTCCAAACTAAAATTGATCATCAGAGCCTCGGGTATTTTCTAGAACAACAAATTTCATCCCCGTAGAAACAAAAATGGGTTACCAAGCTGCTTGGATATGATTATGAGACAGTTTAAAAGAAGGGAAAAGAAAATGTGGTTGTTGATGCTCTTTTAAGGAAGTACAAAGAAGAAGGGTCCTTATTTTATCTCTCCTTCATTATATCATATAGGCTCCAATACGTTCACTAGGAATGGATACAAGGCCCCAAACTTTCTCACCCGGTCCAACAATTGCAACACCATTCTCAAGCTTCTTCAGGGTATTATTGGAAAAATGAAGATCTTCTCTACAAAGGTCCTATGTATTTAAGAAAACAATCAAAACTTAAATCCACCGTTTTTTTTTATCTTCATTCTTCACCTAAAGTTGGGCATTCAAGGTTTACCAAAACCTATGAACGGGTCAAATGTTATTTTTTCTAGGATGGTTTAAAACAAGATATCTACACCTTTGTGGTTGAATGTGATATCTGTCAATGAAATAAGGGAGAAACATTCAAATTTCCAGGAACACTCCAACCACTCCCTATTCCACCTACTATTTGGAGGGATATTTCTATGGATTTCATTATTGTATTACCTCAATCGGGCAATAAGTCAGTCATCATGGTGGTAGTAGATTGTCTTTCCAAATATGCTCATTTCTATTCTCTTCAACACTCGTTCACCGCATCCAAAGTGGCTCAATTTTGTATGGATAATATATTCAAGTTTCATGAAATGCCTCATTCTATTGTCTCTTAATGAGATCCAAATTTCACCAGAAACTTTTGGCAAGAATTGTTCAGGATCCAGGGAACCCAATTGCATCTCAGCACCACCTATCATCCCTAGATTAATTTCCAAAGAGAAGTTGTCAACAAGTGTTTGGAAACATATTTGTGGTTTGTTGCATCCAACCGAAAACATTAGTGGGCTCAGTGGTTACCCCTATATTAATGGTGATACAACACATTTAACCATATTTCTACTCACATGAATCCTTTTGAAGAATTCTATGGGAAAGTGCCATCATCATTTCTCTCATACATTCTAGGTGTCTTGACGGTTCAAGAGGTTGACAACATTCTCACAATCCAAGAGGATATTCTCTATACCCTCAAAGAAAATTTGGTCATGGCTCAGAATCGCATGAAGAAATAAGCAGATCAAGGTCATTTTGAACGTCAATTTGTTGAAGGGGACCAAGTGTTTCTTCTTCTGCAACCTTATAAGAAAAAATCACTCAAATTTGAACACTATTATAAACTTGCTCCCAAATTTTATGGTCCTTATACAATTATCAAATGAGTGGTGCCCATGGCCTACCAGTTATCCATGCCTAATCATTCTAATCTCCATCATGTTTTTCATGTCTTATGCTTAAATAAAGTTATTGGAACTAACTGCCAAACTCAAACGAGTCTCCCTAAGTTGGATGAAGAAGGTTCCATTTGGATGTAACCACAAGCAGTGTTGGACCAGCACAAGCATTGTCTTCTTCATTACACCATCAAGGAATTGATATTTCAATGGAAAGATACAACTCCATAAGATGTCACCTAGGAGTCGGCCACCATTCTGCAACAATTTCCTCATCTCAAGCCTTGCGGACAAGGTTATTCTTCAAGGGGGAGGGAATGTTAGGGACCTAACCTTCCTAACCCCTCACATAGGTAGAATAATATTTTCAATGTAATAAAGTATGACATTATTTAATAAGGCCTATTTAATAATGTGAACAATTCTAATGTAAGAAGAATTAATAGAATCTTCAGCTTCTAGAAAGATATTCCTCTAGAATGTTCATTAGAAGATAGAATTAGTATAAATAAGAGTAGGAGGCATGATAAATATTGCCTTAAGAGTTATTGTAATAGACCACTACTATGTTGTAGTTTTCCCCCTTGAAAATGAAAGTGAACATTGCTTTCTATCAATAAAGGTATCATTTTTTGGGTGTCGGTTCTATACATTTTGTTGTTCCACTGGTAATTTTTGCTATATTTATGTTTTCTTCTCTTTATAATACATATGGTACATTATAGGGCCAAAATGATGAAGTTGGACCCCCTTGGATATTGCATATTCTCGCAACATCAGAGGAATATGAAGCATAGAGTAGAGGCACAAGAGAAGGAGAGGAAGATCGAGGATTCCCTAGTGGTGGGGGAGAAGAACTACTGATAGGGGATGATCTTGTGTAGCTACAGGTAGGAAACTCTTTGGGTTCCCTAACAAGAAATTTTATAACAATATGGAGTTATCCCCCCTTTGAACCACCCCCCTTGTGAATTTTTAACCAAGAAGAAAGAACAACAGACAATGAGGAAATTGGAGTAGGAGAAAGAATAGGAGAAGAAGGAAGAGAAGGGATGAGTGAAGAAGAATATGAAGTCAACACTACTACACTAGTAAGAGTATCAATGTTTGATTGTTTAGATTTATGTAGTGAGAGTTATTATCATAAGTATTCAGATGAACCAAAGTGTTTTTGATATTTCATCGATGTTTCAGATCCATAACAGGATCCATCTTCAAGACAAAAAATCCCAAGAAAATATACAAGAGAGGAGCAAAAATAAGTACTAAAGTGGAACGGAAGGAACCCTCAATGTCAGCTTAATGAAACCCTATAAGTCAATTTAAAATCAATCTTAAAATTTTTAAACCAATTGAGGTAAGTTTAGTTTGTGAATGATTATTATTAAAAATATATATTTTTATTTTTATACCAAGTAGTATTTTTAAAGAATGGTAAAATAGGTAAAGGGTTTTAGGGTTAAGATAATTATAGTTTAATAATCATAATAATATTATTAATGTTTTAGGTTTTTATTAAGCTAGTTTAGGTTTAAAATAATATTAATTTTAATAGTCAAGTATTTAATGAAAAAAGTATTAATGTTAAAAACATTATTATTAGATTTGGAATTAGTGAAAGTTCTTGAGTTTCCTAGGGATCCAACTTACTTTTTTCTTCTTCTTTCACGAATGAGAGGGATCCGACTTTCACTTATTTCCAAACCGTTGTCTTTGTTTAGGTTATTGGGATTCTTGATGATTTCAATTGCTTCCTCCTTAAACGAGGAATTAGGAAAGCAATTGAAATCATCAAGAAATCCCAATAACCTAAACAGAGACAACGGTTTGGAAATTAGTGAAAGTTAGATCCCTCTCATTCATGAAAGAAGAAGAAAAATGTAAGTTGGATCCCTAGGAAACTCAAGAATTTTCACTAATTCCAAATTTAATAATAATGTTATTAACATTAATACTTTTTTCATTAAATACTTGACTATTAAAATTAATATTATTTTAAACCTAAACTAGCTTAATAAAATCCTAAAAAATTAATAATTTTATTATGATTATTAAACTATAATTACCTTAACCCTAAAACCCTTTACTTGTTTTTACCATCCTCTAACCATTCTTTAAAAATACTAATTGGTATAAAAATAAAAATATTTTTTTTTAATAAATTCATTCACAAACTAAACTTACCTCAATTGGTTTAAAAATTTTAAGATTATTTTTAAATTGACTTCTAGGGTCTCATTAAGCCGACATTGAGGGTTTCTTCCATTCCACTTTAGTACTTATTGTTTCTCCTCTCTTGTATATTTTCTTAGGATTTTTTGTCTTGAAGATGGATCTTGTTATGGATCTGAAACATCGACGAACAATCAAAAACATTGTGGTTCATCCGAATACTTTTGATAGTATCAATATTGATATTTTCCATACCTAGTAGTCAAGTAGGAGGAAAAAGTTTGATACTGAGGATGGAAAATAAAGATACTACCCTAAGGTTTGTCATGTGATTATGCATAACAACACTCGTTCACATGTGAAGTGATCTGGTCTATGAAGAGGATCATAGACGAGGCAACCAAGATTTTGTAACTAGAAATCACATTCAGGGATAGAGCCTTGGCATGGTACATGAAGTACAATTCCATTGTGCCTGTGGGACAAGAGAGGTCCCTGACAGAGATCAAGAGAGATCTACTTAAGGAATTTCAAAAAAATAAGTTAGAATATCAATGCATTACAAATATTAAGGAGATTAAGCAGAAACGGGGAGATACCATGTGGTATTATGACCAACAGTTCAAGATTTTATTGGATAGGTTGATGTTCCATATCTAGAACATTCAACATAGAGAGTGGTTCATTGTGGGGTTTCTTCCCCATATCTGATTCCCACTCACCCAACAAAAGGTGATTACTCAGGAAGAAGCAATGGATATTGTGATGCACTTACAGGAGAAACCAGGTGGAGGAGATACATCAACAGGTTTGGCATAGGTAAAATATTAGTTGGACAACCTGATGATGTAGCTATAAGATATGGAAAAATAAAAATTTGTGCGCGAGGACGTATGGTGTACAACATGCAGATCAGAGGGGCATCGTAGAGATGAGTTTCCTACACTCGGTAATTATATGGTGACGAGTGCCCCGAATCCATTTCCAACTAGGCATCAAATGGAATGGTGTGAAATATGCCGGTAGTGGAGCCATGTACCACCCCCCTACCCCACTTTGGAGAAATAGAAGAAGAAGCATCACACTTCATTCTGTGAATTCTACAAGTCCATGGGACACAATGTGAACAACTTCCAGTTACTCCATCTGATGCAAGATGATACCCATGATGTATTTTGGGTACAATAAAAATAGAAGGGCGGTGACTGTGGTGGTGCAAAAAGAGGTATTTATCAAGGAATTCCTAGAGGTGGGTATGGACATGATCGTGGATGTTGATATGGTATAGGGGGAGGTAGACCCCCCACTTTTTTTAACTATGGAGAGATAGGCCACGTGTCAAGATTTTGTTCCAAGCCGCACACTCTTTGGGGGTACTACTACAACCCTGAGCATGTTACAAAGTATTGTCCTGACTTATTGAATAAGTGGGAAGAAAAGAAGGTCCATTGCAAGATGGGACATGCAAAACCATGCAGGAATAAAAAAAAGGATGATGAAGTGGATTTACAGGTGATAACCCAAGGTAGAGAAAATATAGGAATGGACTTCGAGCATGGTAGAAGCTCAGATCAAAATCCACAGGGGAATATAAGAAAGGAGGCGTAGCCCCCTCCTAAGTTTGATGTCTGCCAATAGTATAAGTTTCTAAGTGATGCGTAGAGGGATATCGAAGAAGAATGAGAATGAGAGGAGCTACAGTGCACAACATAATGGTTGCTTGAGGAGGCGTGTTTCCATGACGAAGTACAGTTCACTACAAAATGGTTTCTTGAAGAGGTACAAATCCATGATAAAGTGTAGTGAGCGACACATATCTTATAGGAAGAGGATCGCACCCAAGAAGAGTTACAACACATGACACAAAATTATTTGGAGGAAGCTCATGTACATGAGGAAATACACCGCGCAATGTAGAGGCCGCTGGAAGAAGCACACAAAAAAGAGGAATTGTGATGCACCAAACAAAGATAAATTGAGGAACATGTGCATGACTAGTTGACGTTTCTGGAACACAAAGAAGCATTATGCAACTTGGGTCATGAAATAGGACCAAGTAAGTTACTTCTTGAATTGTTGTTTAAGATTGTTAAGTGATCTTGAGGTTTCCTAGAATTTGACATGGATGTTAGCAACCTGCATGGGGGAAGAAGGGATAGGTAGAACTATATCATCCCCCCTATGAGAAAAGAATGCATGCCAAGTCAGTAAGAAGAAGGACATTGGAAGGGAGTCCAAGATGACAATAGAGCTCGGTGGTTATGACATTGATGGTCTCATGTTGGATCTGGGTTCTAATGTGAACATCCTGCCAAAAACTTCATGGGAAATGATGGGTAAGCCAAACTTAGCTTATTCGTCCATTTAGCTATGGTTGGAAAATCAATATAGAATATATCCTATGGATCGATTGGATCAGTTTGAAGTGAACATAGAAGGGGTGAAGATGAAGGCTGATTTTGAAGTAATAGAGATCATGGACGATTTTGATCCATACCCTGCACTACTCAACATTGATTGGGCCTTTGAAAACAATGATGTGTTAAATTTGAAAAAGTGACATATGTGTTTTTAGACTGACACCATTTGTGTGATGTCACCTTTAGATTCTAATGAAGGGGACTGATACAATGAGCTAGTAGATGAGGATGCATGGAGCTCGTTATTGATAATATCTATAAGATCATGGGGTGCAAGGAATATTATATCAATCCAATGGTGGATGGGGAATTGAGATAGCAAAGCGTGAAGTCCTATGATAGTTATTCAAACGACACCGTGGAGAGGTGGAAGAAAAAAATGTGTGAGGTCTCTACCCGAATATGTGTAATGATAACTAAATCAATACACTATATTGGCTTTGAGTTATGCGATGCACCACAATTTGATGGGATGGGACCCGCGAAAATTTTCTTAATACATATGGAGAAGAACATTCTGGAATATTGGAAAGTTCAGGCCATGGATGTATTAGAATGGGGAATACATGTGTGTTGGTGGGAAACACATCGCGCAACCACACAGGACTAGGCATAGGTGGCTGAAATGACCAAAGTTTGATTTCATCCAATATCTGACTTCGAGTTGGACAATTAATATAAGGGCACTTAAGAACCTCATGAGCACATTCATTAGTTCAAGATATGATGGACCATCAATAATATTCCTCGCACCCAATGGGTCCACTGGTTCTTCTACACCATGGATATGGTTCCTAGAAGTTGGTACATTCAAGAGGATATCTAGAGACAAATAATAGACTGGGTCTAGGTAAGAACATATTTTTGAGCAACATTATGTTTTATCGCAAAGGATCCATATCAAAGGGAGGCACTCCTATATCTTCAACCCAAGGATTCCACCCAAAAGGTGGTTGCTTGTACCATTGTCCAGTGGAAAAATTGAAAGAGGTTGTCCACTACTGGAAGGTCGATGTGGATGATATTGATAATGATGACCCCCGAGGTATACAAATCAAAGAATATGAGGGATATCATTCACTGGAAGGAAAATAAATGTAGATGGACACGCCAAACTTTCGACATCTGATTAAGACAAAGAAACATAATATCGACACTTAAGAAGCGTCCAAAATGGTTATCATTGGAGACTATTGGGATAAGGAGACAGTTATCCATGTCACTAACCTACTCAAGGAATAAGAGGACTTATTTCCCTACATCTTCTTAGAAATGAAGGGAATTGCAGGATCCTTAGTGGCAATGAATATTCATCTCAAGCCGAATGACAAACCAGTCAAGAGGAGGCTTTAGTGACTAAATCCCAAGTATAAAGAAAAGGTGTGCAAAGATTGGATTAGATGTTGGATGATGGAATCATTATTCCTATGGAATATTCAGATTTGATAATTACCATGGTGGTGCAACCTAAGAAAATAGTTTATATTCGAATATGTGTAGATATTATAAGCCTCAATGTAGCCTTTGTGCATCATCCTTTCCCTACTCCTTTCACCGATGAGGTTCTAGATAATTTTGGGGTATGAGAAGCCTACTCTTTTATAGATGGATTTTCAGGCTATCATCAAGTTTGTATCATAGAGCCTCTAACAAAAACCACTTTTGTGATGGAATCGGGTTCCTTTACTTATATTTTGATTCCATTTGGATTGAAGAATGCACCTACGGGTTTTTTCTGGATAGTGTTCGTAGCCTTCAAATATTTTATACACAAATTCCATGAAGTTTATTTGGATGAATGGACAGTATTTAGTTTGCTAAAGGAACACATGCACTCCCTTCACTTGATGTTGGATCATTGTCGTCAGCTCCAGATTTCTTTGAGTTTTAAGAAGTGAATTTTTTTTCACCCTTTGGAACACTACTAGGGCATGTAGTTTGCAAGGATGGATTGGTAGTCGACCAAGCTAATATTTCCTCCATACTAGAAATTGTGGTACCCACTTTGTTTCTCGAGTTGCACACAACATTGGGTCATACAGGATATTACCGACGGTTCATTCAGAACTATGAAAATATTGTATCCCCTTTGGAGAAGTTACTACGCAAAGATACCAAGTACATCTGGACACAGTAATGTCAGGAAGCCTTGGATACTCTAAAAACAAAACTACTTACTACACCAATTCTGGTTTTTACTGACTAGTCTTAGTTCTTTCATGTCCATGTAGATGCATCATCTATTGCCTTGGGAGTATTCCTTGTGTAATCAAATGAAGGAAAGATTGATCATCGGGTCTATTTTTCTAATCACAAGTTGTCCTATGTTGAGAAGAATTATACAAAAACTGAGTGTGAGGGCCTCACCATGGTGTATGCCTTGCAGAAGTGTCACCACTATTTTTTGGGAACCCCATTCAAATTCTTCATTGACCATTATATGCTCAATTATTTGGTCAACAAGCCCGTGTTAGGTGAGAGAATATGTCGTTGGTTGCTACTTTTCTAGGAGTTTAAGTTTTAGGTAGTTTTCAAGCCGGGGAAATACAATGTTGGCCTCAATCATATATCACGGATTGAGTCCAGTGAAGCTAGTCAGAGTCTCGATGATAAACTCCTTGATGGGAAACTCTTCCACATTGATGCAGTTCCCAATCAATTAGTTAAGATCATAGAATAACTCACAATCGGATAGGATCCAACAAGGTATACTCCTTCCTAAAATTGAAAACTAGTGACTCGTATCGCAGACTATCAATTGATTGTCAGACAACTGTATAAGCTGGGAGCAGATGAAATCCTACACATGTGTGCCTTATATCATGAACATGACCCCATTTTGTATGAAGCACATGAGGTTATTGTAGGAGGACATAATTCATGTAAGGATACTATGAGAAACATTATGCACACATTACTCTAGTCTTCGTCACTCTTCGTTGATGCCAAAGAGTACTGTAAATGTTGCGATGTATGTCAATGCATCATGAAGCCTTGTTGAAGAGATTATCTCCCTCTATTTTCAGTTATATAATTAGAACCATTTGAGAAGTGGGTTATTGATTATGTGGACCCCATCAATCCTCTTGTGTGTCAGACAGGTGTGCACTACATTATTATGGCAAGTGAATATCTGACAAGATGGGCTGAAGTCATGTTGGTTAAGGATTTCACAAAACAAATGGTAGCACAGTTAATTTTTGAGAATGTGATTACCAGATTCAGTAGTCTAAAGGTCTTGATGAGAAACCATGGCATGCATTTCCTGAATGAGACCATTTAGGAACTCACTAAGGAGTTCATGATCCATCACTAAAAGAGCACTCCCTATCATTCTCAAGCTAATGGTATGGCTGAATCTTTCAATAAAATTTTAGAACATGCATTAACCAAAGTTTTTAATGTGTAGCATGACGACTAGGATCAATGCATACCTACACTATTATGGCCTACCAAACAACCTCTAAAAACATAATAGAGCACACTCCATTTAGATTTTTCTATGGAAAAAAAGGATTCATTCTCCTAGAGTTTATTGTTCCCAGCCTCCATATTTCTATAGCTACACATATGACAAATGCATAGTCACTTCAACACATGTTAGATGAACTCATGCAGCTAAAATAAGATCTTTTGGTGGAACAATTCATCCAAGTGTTCAAAAAATAGAGATAGAATTCATGGCATGATCGCAACATCCACCATAAAATTCTCTAGTCGTTTTCTCTAGTGTTTTTATATGACAACAAATACCTACAACACCCTGGAAATATTTTATGCAATGGTCAGGTCCTTTCCATCTTGTCTATATCATCGAATCTATATCACCAAGTTGGCTACATTACAGGGAAATCTACTCGAAGGACTCGTTAATGGTAGTTGGTTGAAAGTGTACTACAACCCGCAGGGGTCACATCTCACTTAGCCATAGTTCTGTGACTTGGAATTCCATATAGTAGGATTACCATAGGATGTACATCCGGTAGAAGAGTACATAGTTAGCATAATTTACCTTTTTGAAAGAACAACATACACTTCAGTCACATGATCCAACTAGATAGATTGATAACTTTTCAAATTCCCAAGATTTCTCCTTCAGGTTGAATTTATGGTCTATGTACAAGGTACTAGCTTTGGCAGAGGATTCACACATGACTGGGTTAAGCTACCTGGAAATACAAAACATTGAAGATTCAAGCAATTAGGGTTGGCCTGATTACACATATCCTTGGCACATAATTAGTTATGACAATACATTCCAAAATTCACATCACCAGTACGAACGATCCAACTCGTTATCTCCTCATTTGTGGGACTTCGTCGGGACTCTATATATATTCTCCATTCGATCACATCGGTTGATTATTTCTCTTATTCTGGTTGACACATTTGATTCTTTTCCATTCTCTATGTGTGTGTGTGTGTGTGTGTGTGTGTGTGTGTGTGTGTGTGTTTTCATCCATGCATTCGTTGGAGAAACTCTCCACATCCCATTCTCTCTCGCCCCAACCCATCAACTCCCATCCTCATTCTCTTTATTATCACTTATATCTTTCCATTGTTCATTGATTTTATCATCTCCCGTTTCTGGTCCACTTTCATGGCCATGCTTCACCAACATTTTGGGACATGGAATTCCCAGTCTGGTGAGGTATCTCGAGAGCCCACGATCCAGTTTTCACAAATATTGTCATTTCATAATCAGTTTCTTGGCAGAGGTCCCAACCTCTTATTCATTATCAAGACACAACTAAGTACACCATAGTTCCTTGAACTCTACATCAAATCTACGGAAGTATGCCAGCTCTCTGAGCCTGAAGTTGGTTTTCTTGTCGCCATGAATAATCACCTTTACTTAAGTGGATATATCCAAGATACGTGTTATCCTCTCCAACGAGCTAGGAGGTCCCCGTCTTCTCCTTCCAGAACAATGAGACATGAGGATGACAGTGGTATCTACCAGAGGAACTTTTCCTTAGGATCTACTTCTTTTAGTTCAACGAGTAACTGAGCTAAGTTCTAGTTGTCTCACTTGGTTCATTTAGGGAGTCAATTTCTGGATGGTGTTCTTTAAACATATCCATCATTCATCACCACAGAAATCCTCAAAGAGGGAGACTTTGAGCATCTAGCCAAATGAAGTCCAAATCCATTATTTACCTCGAGGATTGCTCAGCTCTTTCCAATACCTATGTCGGGTTGTAACTATAGATTAAGAGATGATTTTCTCTTACTCAAACCCAACTGTAACCAACACTTGATTTGAGGCTCTAGGATGTCAATGATAATGATTTTCTCTTACTCATTTTTTGAGGTAGATGACTCGAAGGTGAGCCAATTAATAGTGGTGGGGGCATGTTGGCACTCAATGTTTTGGGTTAATATCATGCACGTGTAGTTGAATTTTTGCTCACCTATTCTATTTTTTTGTGAACTCAAGAAGTTGTGTGAAGGGTGACATAAGATGTGTGCTCCAGATCAAGTTTTTTTAATGCGTATCAATTCTGGTTCTACCAAGGTGTGCCGGCCCAAGTTTTATGATGCATGCTATAAACCAAGAAGACATTTCATGCATGTCGAAATCAAGAAAATAATATTTGAAAAATCTCCATGAATGATTACTACATATAGCATGAGGGATCGTGGAGTAGAAAGAAGATGAGATAGAAAATTTGTTGATATTTCCATGATTCCAAAG
The DNA here is from genome assembly GCA_010110895.2 of Picea sitchensis. NCBI lineage: Eukaryota > Viridiplantae > Streptophyta > Pinopsida > Pinales > Pinaceae > Picea > Picea sitchensis. The sequence continues at coordinate 14,496 of SNQJ01S0060392.1, forward strand.
AGGCTACATGGACTACAAATGGGAGACATAAGCATGTGGTTATGGCAGTTAGTAGAGTGAGTGGAGAAAAATTGAAAGTGTTTGAGTGCCAAAGCAGAGAAGGAAATAAAAGGAAGCAAGGATAATAGAGAAAATGTTGTTAGTTTCTCTATGGTTGATTTAGTTAGCCCATAGTGGGAGTTGTTAGAAGCATCCCTGAGATCACTCTAAGCCTATGTAGCATTGTAATGTCTTTGGTTGTAAGTCTTACTCTGTCATACTTGTAGAGTCTAAAAGGATGTGCATGACACAATGTAATGTAAATCTGGGGTATGAGGAAAAGTAAGTCTATGTTGTTGTCAATGACTGAGTTTATTAATATATGTTTGTGAATAAGTGAATGATAATAATAAATATGCAGTGATTATGGACCTAATATGTTTTGATTATGTGTCAATTGAATGTTCTTGATTTTTCTATATATAGTTAGTTTCTAAGTAATCTGTAATGGATGATATGTGTGCAACCCCGAATGGATTTATGTGCAATTAGTCCTTCATAACCAACACAAGACAAGATGGTCTTTGTGATCCTCTTGGCGTCTTGGGTAAGACCTTCTTCATCCATAGCTGAGGATTGATATGTCTATGCGTTGGGGTTTTTGTTGGTCACTTTGGATGAACCATGGGTCATAAACCCCCCAGTGTTAGGAAGGACGCACACAAGAATGAAACAATCCAATGTTATTCATTTATTGTTTATCATTCTCAAGTCATTTGTTCATAACATCATTGCTCACTTTGATGACTTGAGAAAACTTTGGCATGAACGGTTTGTTCATTTGAACTACTGCTAGTTATAGCATCTCTTGAAGCACCAAATGGAATATGTCCTACCCCTTGTATCATGATATAATGGTTTTTGTCATGGATTTTTCTTAGGTAAGCATCACATAGATCCATTTCCATCTAGTCACTCATTGTGAGCACAAGAACCACTCAAATTGGTTCATAGTGACATAAGTGGGCCATTTCCCACTCCATCATTTTTAAGTGCAGTATACATCCTCACTTTCATTGATGATCACACTCAACACACATGGGTTTATTTATTAAAAATCAAAAGTGAAGTTTTTAATCTCTTTGATGTTTTCAAAATATTAGATGAAAATTAATAAAGACACGTAATCAAGAGAATTCATATTGATAATGGTGGAGAATATGTTAATAAACACTTCATTGAATTTTGMTCTAAAAATGACATTCAAATTAATGATACACTACCTTACACTCCACGGCATGATGGAGTTTCTGAATATAGGAATCGAMCACTTAACRAAATGGATAATTATGCAATTCATATCAAATAATTTAGCACCATAGTTTTGGGTAGAAGCAATCAATTGTGCTAACTATATCTTGAACAATACTCTTGAAAAAGTTGTAATGAATGTAACTCTAGAAGAATCTTGGTATAAGATAAATCCTAATGTGAGTCATTTTAAAGTGTTTGGTTATGAAGCATGCGTTCATATTTTTGATCAAAAGAACAAGGCAATGTAACCTAAAAGTGAGCAATGTTGTAACATACCCGACCCCTTAAGTACCTTCTAAGGGATGGGCTGTCAAAATTTCATTTTTCCCCAACTACTTCATCTTTATAACTAAACCATGTAGATTAATTATACTTGTCGATAGCTTTCCAATGACTGTAACCATGCTCAATTATGAGCTTCAGATCAAAATTTACAGACTTCCAAAGTTTTTGGTATCTTCAACATCAATTCCTTCAGAGTGCCATGTGGCACCCTGCTACACGTGGCATTTGCCATGTCATTCCTCGGACCCACACCTTGTTTTTATTCCAAACAATGTATCTTGTTGCTATCAGAACCCTCATATCAGAGTGATTCCACTTCAGACTACTTTGCACACTCCGAAAGTTGAGTTCTATGGCATCCACCTCTGATGGATCAGGAGGTCCTGGTGATTCGATAGTCTACGGCTAGGATTTCATCATATTTCTAAATTTCACATGGGTTAAAAACCTCTCCAACCCTCTTCATAGTCAAGCCAGTGGAGCCCACAATAAATTGACAATTTTTGTGCATCATGGCCACCCTCTGATCAAATGCCTGCATCAACCCTATGAGTACTCATATCGGAGTACTTCCTCCTATGGAATGACATCCCACTCCGACAAGCCTCCTCTAATGGACGGTTGAGATCTATTGTTGATAGATCTGAAGGCTAGGATTTAGCCACCTGTCTCAAGGAATAACACCAACAGGGTCTACAAATTAGGGGNGAGTACTTCCTCCTATGGAATGACATCCCACTCCGACAAGCCTCCTCTAATGGACGGTTGAGATCTATTGTTGATAGATCTGAAGGCTAGGATTTAGCCACCTGTCTCAAGGAATAACACCAACAGGGTCTACAAATTAGGGGTTGCCAGATGTTCTTTTATGGACACACTATCACCCGTCATCATCCTAATGCCACTCTCCCTTAGCCTTGATTAAGTAGAGACCTACATGGAAACAAATTTGGAACCCAGGACACATGGACCTACCCAAATATGCCACCCGAACTGACAGTGGAAACCAAGACACATCACTTTTTACCCCCTCAAATTTCCATAACACATTTCCATGTAGCACAATATCCACCTGACACATGGACCCTCCACATGGACTAACGTGCGTACACGTCATCACCGATCACTAGCACATTCTTCAAGACCCATCAAGATCAATGATCAGGATTAGTTTTAGTTGGGCTCCGATGGAAAATCAAGATTTCTCCTTAGAGTCTTCCCTTCGTATTTCTCCAGAATCCGTTTCCCCGGAATGCTCCAATGGATACATGTTTCTACCTATGGTCGAGATCTTACAACACCAACACCGACCAATAGCCAGGATTAAAGCACCTATCCAAGGGCTTGGACTAAACAAGGACCCACCCCCTTTTACCTCGACCAATTACAGGTTGCCACATGTTTTCCTCATACATGTAGGCTCTTTCTATTAGCACGATGTCAGCATGATGTCACCATTCCTCTTTCTCATGTCTAAGGATTCCCACGCCGATCAACAATCGATATTACATCTTAGATGGTCCTCGATCGACGATTTTCACATGCCCACTTCTCGAGAGTCAATATCCCCCTTCTTACGTGACCTTAGGTTTTGACCATAGGCTACATATTTACACCGTAGATTACCACCTTCATCAAGCAGTATTCCCCTTTAGTGTAGTGCGGGTGTCAAGTGTGGTTTCCTAACCACTTTCGGGGTTGAATTATGCCTTTAATCACAACCCTATGTCCTTTGATGGTATTTAAATTACCACTCATGGGGGTTTCCTTCATGCCTAATCTAGAGAAATTTGAGTGTGTTCGATCAACGTGGATTGTTGATCAATAATCAACATTTAATCTTGATTCAATGGTTCTTGTTAGATCTAGAATTTGACTCAAGACGGTTATTGAGTCAAGCCTAGCACATCTTGATTTAAATGATTTTAGGAAAAGGTTTGGGAAAAATTTGAGAGTGGTAGGATCATAAATTGGCTTCAATAAGGTTCAGAATTAGGCTTTGTGTGCCAACTTTATATGTGTAGTAGATCAGGATAATAAATCTTAGATCATTGATAATGTTATAAAAAAGTGAAATGAGGCAATGTGAGGAAACAAAAATGTAAGACAATCAAAGAACACCCTAATCTTTAATATATATAACAGTGGAGGAATAACTCAGTATTCATAAAACCTTTCTAAATATGAATTAAAGACTCTAATAAGTCCATGGAAAAGACTATAGCATACTCTACGCTGCAACCCTCTCAACACAGAAAATGCATACATATATCCTATAGTAGCATAACATATTCCAGTAGAAGAAAAAGAAAATGATTTACACGGAAATAAGAGAACAAACTTACCATACACTTTATTATCATATGGAATCCTTACATCGAATTCTGGTGGACAAAAGGGTTTTTAAAATCGTACATGAAATTCCAATTACGGAGATCGAACCTCTCTGCAGCTCTCTCTCAGTCCCTTGGACCGAATCCTCCCCCTTTTACATATGATTTTCCATGAGATTTATAGACCTATGAGATAACAACTAGATCCTCAAATTTTGTATCTGATCTACTTAAAATAGACATATATGGCACCTCCTAGAGTCAAATTTTCACTTATTCATATCAACAAGATTACAAACAAATCTAGAAAATCAGTCCCATGCCTAAAATCTAGGGTTTTACATTTAAAACATTAAATACATTCAAATCAAATCAAATCTTTGAGGATATTTAGAAAAAATATCCTCCTCAATTGTTCATGTGTCTTCCTGACTTGACACCTCCTCATGTATGTGTGGAATCGAACTAAGGGTTGACTGTCCCATTTCACAACATATGGAAAATTTCTGAAAAATAGGGCTAAAAAATCACTTCATATCTCCCAAACCATAATACCTATGTAAAAGGTGAGAAAGGTTTTTTTATATTATCTCATTCTTGAGAAACCCCTATTTAAGGTTTCCAAAATACCTCTCCATATTCTCATAATATGTGCCCAAAGAGGATGACTAAAACAAGAAAATTCCTATATTTTCAAATCTGAAAAATGAGTTGTGAATATCTGCTTGTATCTCCCAAACCATGACACATGTGTAAACAATGAGGGAGGTTTTTTATATGAGTTAATTAATGATAAAAAAATCTTTCAATTTTTTAAAATACCCCTCCATATGGTCAGATTCTGAGTTTTAAATTGACTGCAAAAACAATCATTTCCAGAAAATCTCTTGTTTTTTGTGTGGAGAGTTGTGGGAAATTCCTGTAGCGACATAGAAAAAAAATAGTTTTGAACATTTTTAACACCTTTCCTTGCCCAGGTTACAATTGATCATAACAAAAATAGGAATGACACCTTATATACAATAAACAAACAAAAAAAAAATCTTTCGTTATCCATCATTTTCAGTCATAGTTTAGGATTTGCATTGGAGGTGGAATTCTTAAGTTGAAAGATCTCCTTGAAAAAATGATGTAACTACTTTTGCGAGCGAATCCAAACTATTCCTTCTGGTCTGTTGGGATTGAGAATGAGTTTTCATTCTCATGGGCTTATCTCCTTCAGATCTGATTGTAGGGTTTGGGTCATTCTTATCCTTTTTACCTTGTTTTCTTGTAGCAACTCTGTGTTTTCCTGTAGGAGTCTTTTTATTTACTATCAGACCTCCCTTCTTAATTGTCACAATTAGAAAGCTAGACTATTTGATGCAGAAAAAGGATATGTCTTCTGTGCAATGAGAAATATAGGGGATTTGTTGGCTCCGTGGATGAAAATTAAAATTGACCAGTTGTAGTAGTAATGAATAATGTGCCAGATTTTAAAGGAACTTATTTGAAAAAACCTCATCCGTGCGACATCTTGGACAAAAGACACGTACAGGTGAAAAGACCCCACCTTCGCATGTCGTAAATTTCTATTGGGTACTTGCTAACTTTTTTGAATCTTCATTCAGCCTTATAGGACAATCTGCGACTTCCAAGTCTCCCAATGGTGATTGAAATGATCACAATTAGGGACATGTGGAAGTTCTTGTAGCACTCAGCAAGATTTTTCCTTTTATATTCTTAGATGGATTTGACTTGAATTAGAATCTTACTAACTTGGGTAATCATGAAGCATAAATCATGATATGAAATATAGCTTAAATGAAAAGATTTAAATCTAATGATGTCATCAAACAATCATACAAACATGTGTATAATTTCCTCTATCCCCTTTTTACAAGGATAAGTATCCCTTATTTCTCTTAGCATAATACTAATTTGACCGCATAATAATATTTTTAACCCTTAATCAAACTAATGATTAGGATTTATATCTTATACAAAAAAATTGAAATGTAGAAACTAAGAGATGAGATATGAGACTTAGCAGAACAAAATAGGTGATAATAGTTCCTACACACGAGACTTTGATCCAACGACCGAGACTTAATTCATATGTGATATGACGGTTATAAATGGCCCATCCTTTGCAATCTCTGATATGTGAGGGACCCCAACCAATGGCCAAGATTATTTCGTTGTGTCGAATTCGACGGATATGATTCTTTTTGGGAAAAGACACTAGATTTCTCAAGTTAACAGTTTGATCCAGGACTTGGTGTCTTGGGGACTTCTTCTAAGTAAATTCTAAGGCTTATCAGGCCCTTTAGAAGTCTGCAAAATCCTTCCTAAACCAGCTAAGTCTCTCCTTCGTTACCGTCCACCTGGGGAAATCCCTCCTATGCACTATCCATACAAAAATAGGGCTTTTCCAGCCTTAGTTGGGCATAATCATGCTAAGTATAGATATGATATTATTGAATTATATGAAAATAATTTCCATGTGTGTAAGGTTATATATAACACCAACAGTATATATATATATTCAAACACACACACACACACACACACACACACACACACACACATATATATATATATATATATATATATATAGAGAGAGAGAGAGAGAGAGAGAGAGAGAGAAGTAAGGACTGTACAAATCACACCAATATTTACACATACTTTGCACATTCTCAAAATTGTATAGTTCTAGGAAATTCTAGCAACAAATATGCACAAGTGTAAATCTGGCAGCAATTACCCTGATAGAAAAGCACAATTACCGATTCATGTGAAAATCTATCAACAAATATACTAAAGAAAGTCAAAAACAATAAATATCCATAACAAGAATACATAACTATTTGCATAGTAATTTTAACAAATACATAGTGTACACTTATCTCGTATAAATATGCCATCGACTGCATATACATAGAATGCACAGTTCCAGGAAACTCTAATAGCATATGCAAACAAGTATAGTTACAACTGTAATTATTATTGTTTGTAACATATAATTGTCATATTTGAAAAATCCTGGCAACGAATATTCAAGGATAATTACAACAATAAAACCCATGACAAATTGCATATATCACAACTTATGTACAAGTTTAATAGTGATTATTTTGAGCACATAATTGAAGTACATGAACATTTTCGTAGTAAGTATCCAACACAGGATTACATACTCATTCATATATTAATTTAAACTAACACATGGTGGGTACTTATCCATTATAAATAGCCACCAACTGCATGCAGACCTCCAACTTTCCTCCCAGCCTTAGACTCATCTACTTATAAATCACCAGTAGGTCACCCCCGAGCTAGGCATAAACTCCATTTGGGAAAACGAATTCTTAACCAAGCATCATCCACAACCAGTACCAACATGATCTATGCCAAGGTAACAAACCTCAACAACACTCCATCCTATAGTCTAGAGTTCCAACTTCCCTCAAAGGTCTCCAGGTACCCTCCAAGCCTTACATCGGGGTACATATCCCTAGATGTCTCCCTCCATGGCTCCATCCTTCCCCAAGGCAACCCAAGGACAAGTTTATCCACTTCCAAAAGTTCTCTCACCTGGAGATAATGCTTATGGGACTGCAAAGCCACCTCTTCAACAACACACGAGCCTGACAACCTATCTCTTCATCTTAATTATCAGTCAAAAAACACACCCAAGTCTTCCTCACTTCAAATATGGTGATGGAAATAGGATACGAATAGTAGCAAAAAAACATGATCCTCTCCCTTCTCGTGAGAATGATGCCTAGCCTCTTCCCCCTCCTTGGGAGAATGATGTTCCATATGGGAAATTGCACTAATCTTTCCCAATATATTTTGCGTGTTCATGAGATGACACTTCTCACCTCATAAATATCTCTTGCACTCACTTGGTAGTTGATTCCCTTTCCTTTGGGAACTTAGGATAACATAATGTATATGTATCCATAAATTAGGATTTTTATAAAATATTGTTAAAATATTATCTTGGCATAAGCCCCCTATGTTTAGCCCTTTTCCTAGACTCTTAGACCCTTTTCCTCTCTACTGGAGTTTATTCCCCTTACTCTTTTTGTCCAGACAGTCTACATCAATGGTTTGATTTCATTAATATCCAATTGTGATTACATAACACACAGGATAGGCCTATAGGACTTTTAGCATCTGGCTCATCATCCTATTTACTACACAGGCACTCTGGCCTCAAAGTATCATGGCTCACCAGCATGTATGCGCAATTACAATTGGGGTCAACTTGGGGTATTACAAATGTAGATTTTTTTGTCATGGTAAATATGTAAAAACCTATCATTTCTTCGTACCTCGCTCTTCAAAGGTTATCTTTTGAAGAGATGTTTGATTTGATGAACTCTCTTTATCCCATGTGCTTACATCTTATTATTTAAACCTTCTCTCTTCTTCTTCTACTTCTCTGGGAATCGTATCTTTTTTAAATGATGATTATTCATCTTCATATGATAACCTGAAACAAATCCTACAACTCATCCTCCTATAGTTCAATCTATTGATATTGCACCTTCAACTGCTCCTCCTTTTATTCTCCTAATCATGCACCTTCAATTTCTCGTCCTATAATTTATTCTACAAAGCATGCCCCTCCTGCTACTGTACTTTCAAAATAGTTTTAGGAAACAAGGGAAGCTACTAGTAGTTTAGTTGTGGATCTATCAAATACTCATGGGACACACTCTCAGATAGTTGTGAATATATCAAATACAACACATTGAGACGGAAGATCCATGGACTTATAAAAAACAAGTAGTCTACCTGAATGGGAATAAATCATGCACAAAAAATGTATTACTATATGTACCATATAAAGTGCATCAACTATGCACCAAACTTCAACAAGATGAACCGCAATCAATATGTGTTCCCATACACGTATTCCATATCAACCATAAACCATGTGCCAATAATGCGACTAGAAATTCACTCTACCAAACAACCAAGTATGCATCAATCATGCTACTAGAAAGTCACTCTACCAAACAACCAAGTATGCATCAATCATGCATCAATTGCAGATCAAGCTATGACTCATCAATGATGTACAATATAACCACCTCATCAACTCATCAACTACATGTCCCAATATGTATCTCAACCACATGTAAAATGAATGCACCAAGACATCCAACAAATATGCCTTTAACAATACATCATAAGATATATCAATGGAGCTCACATATGTACCATCCATGTACCATAACATTTATGCCTTAAAAACCATTTACTACAGCAAATACCAAGAAACTAATAGTTCCTCTAGACATGTACCAAGAGTGTGCCTCAATAGATCAATGATATACCTCTAGATATCATCACATCAACATGATATATCTCATAAACAAATTTACATAACTTTACTGACATAACCAACACTATTCCTCAATATAAAATGTCACAATTGACACTCTAGGATTAGTACCATGCATCCAAGATAGGCATCAAGCATATGCTTCAACACTCAACCACATATTATCACCATACACTCATTAAACAAGAATATAATCATGAAAACCCGAACCAAACCATCTCAGATCCTGCATAAACAATGTTAGACAATCAAGCAATGTTGCAACTCTTTTGTACAACCCTCTTCTTGAGGATTTTACCACATGTATGCACCTTGTTCCTCATTTAACTCGCGTATGTACACAAAATTTCTATATATCACCTCGCGTATGTACGTGGTCCTTCTACCACAAGTGCCTGTGTATTCCTTAGAAAAAGTAATTCTTTCTTAATTCTTTACAACTTCCTTCATGTTGGTTGTTCAGTCCTCTTCATCCACTTCTAAGAGTGTCCCGACTTCTTAGAACTTGTACTTTGAGCTTCCATCTTTTCAGCATTGTCTTCCTTCCTAGTTTAATGTGCTCTTTTTTCCATGCTATATGAATCACTCCTCATGGATTGTCTTCTTGTGTTCCATCAATATTCAGATTTGTGGCCAAACCCACTGCAGGTTTAGCATCTCATGGTGTGACAATGAGCAGCAATGTGTCCCACTTGATTACATCTCTAACATCTTAGGGTGTTATGAAACCTTCCAACATATTTCCTTGCATAATGTCTACAATACAAAGCTTTGTGACCATATTCATTACATGAGAATTAGTGACCATGAAAAACATTTTCATACCTTTTCTTTGGTGTCCACCTTGAAGGTGTCTCTCTTCTGAATTTTCTTTGAGGTGTAGGGATGACTTCTTGATGTCTTCTTTGCTTTGCTATTTTGAAGGTGTCCTTTCTTTGTGTAGATGGTTGACTTGTATCATTGCTTCCATATTTTGAGAATGAACCTCATGCTTCTTAGAAGTGAAGGCTTCAAAGTGTGTAGCTTTCTTGTTATATCCAAGACCTGAATTATCATTTTGTGATATTTGACTATCCAAGATTTCATTCAATATTGTTGAGTTATTCATGAACTTGATATGAGTATTTGACTTCTCTACCTTCTTTCTGAGGTCAACAACTTATGCTTCAAACTTATGGCATGATTCTTCCTTTTCATTTACTTTTTTCTTTAATAATTCCTCTATACTTTTGGCTTCTTCAATTTTGGTCTTCAGATTTACATTAACTTCAAAAAAAATTCTAAGCTCATCATCTACCTTCTTCTTTTCTTCTTCTTGATTAATTATTTCATTCTTTAGTCTGTTGATCTTTTCTTCTTTTTCTTCTAATTGAGTCTTTTTACTTTCTTCTTGTTATTTGAGAATTTTCTTTTTTGCCACGGTATGCCTTGGGTACTTCTCTAGGACTTCTTCAATGAATTTTTCAAGATACTCAGAAGCAATTGAATAATTTCCTATTTCCATGCTAACATCACCTAACTCATATAAAAAAAAAAAAAATTGAACTTCAACAAATCTTCCTCTTCATCTACACAAACTTCTCCTATGTCTTCTTCTTCTTTTGTAGAAGAACATTCAACATCATTACACTTAGAATTATTGCAATTAGAGGATTTTGAAGAGTCTTTACCTTCATTGTCCTTGATGGAAATTTTGTCTTGATATACCTTCTATAGCTTCAACCATAGATCCTTGGCGAAAGTACATTGTACCATGATTTCTTTGAGAGAACTTGAGAGTCCATTGAAAATGGTCTTGAGAGTTATTGCATCATTATTCTTTGATTCCCTTTGGGATGCAAACTTTGATTTATTCTTCAAGGGAACTAATCCACCAATAGTTGTGTTCCAAAAACCTGCTCCTTTTTCCTTCAAAAACCATTTCATTACTATTATCCATGCCGAGTAAGTTGTCTCATCAAAGAGGGGAACTTCATATGCATGTTAATCCATTTGTCTATCCATGGATCTCCTTCAAGCTTTTAAGGCTTATGGTGAAGGCTCGATCTGATACCAATTGTTGGAAACACCGAACACACTGAGAGGGGGGGTGAATCAGTGTAGGGATATTTTTACTTATTTACAAAACACCTTAGTTATAAATCACCATTTACTCATTATTCATTACTTTCATTTACAACTAGTTGTTTGTATGTAAACATATCTCAGCAGCAAACATCATCAATAAACTATCACCACAAAAAACACAAGGAAAAAAAGATATGTGTATAATTTTATTTGTATTACAGAATACAATCCTTGGGGTATATCAACATCAACTGAAAAGAGAAACAACTCCAAAAGAGCACCAAATATCAATGTAAGACTCATCTTGTAGATCTCAACACCAACTGAGATGTGAGAAATATAATTCTCAATTACAAGAAATTTCTTGTGGATAGAAAAACATCTACCAATAGGTATGTGACCTGCCTATACTACAACATGCGTATGTACACGACCTATATATACTACAACATGTGGATGTACGTTCTCTTCCTTTTGTCATCCTATGTACACCTTCAGAAACTAGGGTTCCTGAAACTTCAACCTTTTGGCCCTTCAGACCCTTTTTGTCTTTGTTACATCCCCTTGTGACTTGTCACTACAACCTTCCTATCACTACCCAATATGTACCATCACTAATCAAAAACATATCTATATCATCCATTAAGGTATGCATGTTCCTCATGCATACACGATTACACAACATAGAAATCCCTCAATCACATCAGAACAGAACCACTCAACCAACGAGCTACCATATTTAGGCATTAATAAAACCATACAAATAATTCCTCAAACATTCACCATGCCATGAGAAAATATAAACATCAAGACAATATGTACCCATACCAAAACCTTTGTAGCATATCTAAACATGTAGAATGTTGATCTGGAACTTGCTTCAGACTTCAGGGACTTGGTACTAGCATCTACTCAAGCTTTTCATGTCCTTTCCCAAATGTACGCACCCTACTCTCCTTCATCCCACTTACGTATGCTCCATGTCCCACTGCATCCCACATACTGCTTCAAAAAACTAGGGTTTTTTAACCTCCGAAACTTTCTCCTTCAAAACCTCAGACTTACGGAACTTTTGATGTGTCCATGTGTACCTGCAATGAATCATTCACCAAAATAGATCTTCAATATAATCAAGAGATTCATTCATAAGAGACCCTTGATCTCTTATTTATACTTCTCCAAGTAGCTTCCTATAGAGGTTATCATCTAACCAACTTCATTATTTTTGGGGCTAACCCACTTTTAACCACTTTGTCCACTTCTAACCCACTTTGCTACAAATAGTAAATTCTCCACTTCTAGTTGCAACTAATTTATTTTTAATTTTTTTCTTGTTGCAACCACTTAACCCATGACTAACCACTTTGACTGATCAACTTATTCTAGGAGCTTCTAGAATAATTTGGCTTATTTGACCTTCTAGAGGCTTCTAGACAACAAATGAGGGTTCTCCAACTTCACATGGCCATAACTCTCCATCCATTAGGAGTTATGTGGCGTTCCACATATCACAGGAAATGGCGTGATAATCACTATCCATATAGAAAGGTCTCACTGATGAATTCATTGATATTCATTACATTCTTTCACAATAAAACTTGTGTTCCTTAACCACACATATAGGATGAATCAACCATTTAACCATTTCAACTTCGCAAAGCATCTTCCCATGAGGGATTTCACCATAAGGAGACCACTTTGGAGTTCATCCATTTGTTACTTCCTATCAACGATTATAATGCAAAAATGATCAACCTTTACATCAACCCATATATACATCAATCCATTGGGAACGTCGGACCATGACAACACATCACTATGCCACCTCATGACATTATCCACATGTCATCAATTACATGCATAACCACATGCTCCAACAATCAATACATCAATTATACAAACATATTTCTAAGAAAATACTTGACATCTAACCTTTTACATCAATGAAAACATGCTTTGACATCAATGAAAACATGATACAACATTAATGAATCTTCACCACACTAATTTTCTCTTAGAAAAATTAAAACATGTTTCTTTCTAGAACTAATCAATTTCTTAGCTTGATTGACACTTACCAGTGAAAGTTTTGATTTTCCTTTGTGCAATTTGATGATGAAGTATTTCCCATCCTTGATGAGGTGGTATTTATTGTCTCTTTGAATGAAAATACCATCCCTCATATACATGTAGGGGATTCCAAACAGTACTTTGCATGCATCCAATGGTACTACATCTAATTCTACTTCATTTATAAAATCAACACTTATAGAAAATTCAATATTGCACTGATTTGTTACCTTGATATCTACATCCTTGTTTACCCAACCCAATGGATAGGGGATAGGATGATCCTGAACCTCCAATCCAAGATTGTTGACCAAATCTGTTGCTATGAGATTATCCTACGAACTAGAGTTGAACAAAGCATCTATCTTAGTCTTCTTGACCTAAATCTTGACTTGGAAGAGCTCGTTCATCTATTTTTCTTCCTCATGATGAAGGATACTCATATTCACCTCCTTCTGCACATACGTGTAAGTGATCTTTTCATCCACATCTTTTTATTTCTATCCTTCTTGCATTTCTTCAGGTTCAGCTCTAGATGTAGTTTCCAACACTTTTCCTTAGTGTGGCTATCAATGTTGCAATGACTGCAATGGTTGCTAGAATATTTTCATTGATGTGTAGTGGTTTTTGTATTCTTATATTTACCCCATTTCCACTTCTTCTTCCCCTCCTTAGAATCCTCTTGGTGCTCTTTCTTATTCAAGCCACTTGGATGCCCCTTCTTTTGGCCTATGTTTTTTAGGTATTTTGATTGTACACATGCCTCATCCACTATCCTTAGCTTGAAGATCATCATCTTCTTTCGAATATGACCATGTCAACACCCCAGATACTTTAGGAGTACACCTTGGTTCTTGGGAAATATACCCAACATAATGACCATATTTCTAAACTCAATGGTGTACTCATATACACTATGCCCCTACCTTTTCTTAAAGTAGTGCCATAAAATCTATTGGTCTTCTACATACCCGATAGGATAGAATTGGGACTTGATGAGGGTTTTGAAGTCCTCCCACCTAGTTACTGGAAGATCACCCTCCATCCTATGTGTTTCTATATGGATTTCCCACCAGGTTAAATCATTTCCATTTAACTTCAATCTAGCAAATGAAATCTTATGCTCTGCATCTATATGGTGGATGTGAAAAGAAACCTCTAGTTATTGCAACCAACGATTCAGTTTTAATGCATTGATCTCACCTTGGTATGGTTTTATGTCCACTTTCGCTTCCATATTGAATAGGGACTCTGAAGGGTTAACAACACTTGAACTCAACTACTCTTTCTCATATTCTTTCCGTGAATCATTTCCTTAGGCTTCATGATCTCCCTATTTCCCCTCCAATTTGATCTTTGAGTTAGAGCCTTCATCATCTCTAAATGGTCAAAGCTTTCTTTCTAGAGCCATTGTGAGGATGTTCATATTTCGACTGGTGTCAA
>SNQJ01S0060393.1:3052-43379 GCA_010110895.2 Picea sitchensis
CTACAAACATTGAGAATTTGGTTTTGAAAATGACACCAACATTTCCAAAATTGAATCTACTTTCAATTCTTATAATTTGTTTTCATTTTCTTTATTTTTATCTAATTTTATTTAATTTTAAAAAAAAGTCACTACATAATTTTTCCAGCAGACATTATGATTCGGTGAAATGAAATATCGGTATCTCTAAAAATATATGAAAATTGGGAAAAAAATATATTCATAAAATAAAATAATGGGACATTCTTTGGTTATCCCTAATAAAATGATGGGACATTCTTTGGTTATCCCCGATAAACGAATGATAGATTCCTTGTGTTATATTTCATAAACAAATGGTGAATTTCTTGGGTCAGTAGATTGAGAGGAACAAGAGATTATGGTTGGAAGTGTTGTTGGAGTTGTGAAATTGCAGAATTTTTTATCTTTAAGCATTGCAACACACACACACACACACACACACACATATATATATATATCGGCATAGTGTGCACCAAGGATGGCACACAATTGTAGGGGAGAGTGAATGTAACATCCACACTATAATCCCTAGTTTAATTAATGTTTAATGTAGATATAATGTGTGGATATGACCAAAGTGATGTATATGTGAAATGTATTTCTAAGTTTAATAATAAAATGTGATGCCAACTGCAAAAGGGATATGGATAGAGATGGGGGATTAATTAATCCATGAGAGAGGGGAGGGTCTAGGAGAATGTGTAAGAGAGGAGTACAAGGGGGAATTACTGATGTCTATTAATTCCACCCACATTCCTAAATTTTATTATCATTATGTATTAAACTCTATTTTCTGATTGAGTGTCCCCAAAGCCAATCATTAAATGTATGTAAGAGGGTGGGTGTGAGAAGTCACATACCATAGTTATTGGAAGAATGGGGGATGAGTACATTCATCTTGGGGAAGTGTGTGAGTCAAGCGAGTAACCCAAAGGGAGGAAATTCATATGGGATGTTACAACAATTTTAGACAATCAAGTTTTTCGCATGAACAACAAGAAGAGAGAAAGAAAGAGAGATTGGATTTGGAGAAACCATGTAGGGTGAATTATGAAGCATGTTGGAGTGTTTCTAGAGCGTATTTGGATTAGAATACTTAAGAGTTGGGTTGTTAGGAATGAAGAGTGAACTACTATGTGAGTTGCACTATAACATCAAGTGTTTGTTCTTGTTTGTTGATATTTTTCCTCGAAGTGAGTTCCCTTGAGTTCCCAGCGGAGAGATTCATGGTTACCAGTGCCAGAGAAACCATCATAAATGAATGGGATTCCTAAGGGGATGAGATTAGTGAAGGGGTACATTCCTTGTGTTGGGTAGGTTGAGAGGAAGAGAGATGGTAGAAAATCAGGATAGTTGTATGAGAATACTAGTGGGTTGTGGGATTTATGAGTTGTGGGGGGACATTGAAAGACCACCATCTTTTTTGGATTACTGGCCTCATCTCATGGGTGAATTCCTATTGATATTTGGAATAACAATTCTATGGTTGGGTGGAAAATCTATCCTAAGCAGCTGGTTGCACAACTATTTTGAAAGATAAGTGTTTTATATTGTTTTTGTGTTGCTTAATGAGTTTTAATTGTTGTTCTTTTACTCTCTATAAAAGGATGATTTATATGTTGTTGTAATGAGTTATTAGATTCATTAATGTGTGAATTTAGCATGTTGTAGATGCATCTAATTAATCATATCAATCAGTAGTTAAATCGAGTTGTAATTCATAGTTGATAAGCTACAAAAAATTAGTTAGTAGAAAATTTTAATTTTTATGAGTATTTCACACATAATGGGCCTCAGTTTCCCTAGGGAACATTATAGGAAGGGTCGAACCAATGGGAACAATGGATACCCTTTATAAAATGGTGGTACAACATCAATTATCACATTGCTACCAAAATGATACACATGAAATTGATTATGAAAAATCCCCCTTGTCAGTGGCTTCCTATTTACTAGGCACCTTTGCAGTTCATGCAATGGACTGCACACTTCACATTAGAGAAGCCATTCTTCTCACACTTAAGGAAAATTTGATTCTTTCCCAAAATAGAATGAAGCAACAAGTTGATCATATTTTTTCAAGTGTTCTTTTGTAGAAGGGGATTACTTGTTTCTTTTCCTTCAAACCTATAAACACACATCCATTAAAGAAAAAATTCATTGAAATCTCATACCAAATTTCTATCAACCTTATATTGTCATCCAATGCATTGGACAAGCTGTCCACAAACTAGTTCTTCAATAGAACTTCAAGATACATCTAGTCCTTCATGTGTCTTTTCTAAAGAAGGTAGTGGGATCAAATTGTAGGGTGCAAATGATTCTGCCAAAACTTGATGATAAAGGGTCCATTTGGATCTAGTCAGAAGCAATATTGGCTACAAGAGAGCATCATTGTGCTAACACATGGACTAAGAAGTACTCATTGAGTGGAAATATATGTAGTTAGAAGATTCCACATCATAACCAATAAAGATTGTGCTAAAAGGAACTTTCTACGGTATATATGAGGAAGATGTGTAATTCCTTCCATTATCAATATGGAGTTGGCATGTGGCATTTAAAAATATATTAATACCCCAAAACATTTCAATGTTGACCATAAATAATGTATTTCAATGTTCATCTTAAGTAAAATATTTTATCTTTCTATATCTCATTATGAGGAAGATGTGTAATTACTTCAATACTTTTAAGATAGAGTTGGCATGTGGTATTTAAAAATATTAT
This sequence comes from Picea sitchensis, assembly GCA_010110895.2. Classification (NCBI taxonomy): domain Eukaryota; kingdom Viridiplantae; phylum Streptophyta; class Pinopsida; order Pinales; family Pinaceae; genus Picea; species Picea sitchensis. The sequence goes on from SNQJ01S0060393.1 coordinate 5,804, forward strand.
TAATAACAAAAAAATATTTCAATATAAACTTTATATAGATATATAACACCATTGAAAGTAAAAAATTCCAAATGGTGTGTTTCTCAGTATGAGGGAGACATGCAATTCTTTTTATGCACAACAAGGAGTTCACACATAGCATATATATATATATATATATATATATATATATATATATATATATATATATATATACTATATATATATATATATATAACATTCTATATATAACATATATATATATATATATATATATATATATATATATATAAATTGATTTTTTTTTTTTTTTTTTTTTTTTTTTTTTTTTTATATATATATATAACTTGATCTTTCTCTCTGCTCATGATAGATCCAGAGTTATATATCAAGTTATACATATATATATATATAACTTGACCATATAACTGCGGATCATATTCGAAAGAAGAAAGATCAAGTATATATATATACATCGGATCTATCATGAAATGAGAAAAAAATCGAACCACTAATTGAAAACAATTTTAGAATAAAAACCTTGAGGAAGGTTTGCACCTTGAAGGATTTGATCCCTTCAATATTTACACTGGAATTAAGAGTTAAGATGGATTTACATTGGTTCTACAACAATTTCTACATCTCAAACTTGTGAAAACAATTCTTTTCAAGGAGGAGGGCGTACTAGGGTTCCTAACCTAACCTCCTACTTTAAGGTGGGAATTAGTCAATTAGTAATATTATAAATCTTGTTTGAATAATTTCCATTAGATAATATTTTTTTTGAATAAACCTCACTAAATAACATCTTCTTTGAATAAATGGCCATTAGATAGGTTTTGGATAATTATTTAATGCAAAAGGGTTATCTTCATCAAATAAGGCCCTCTAAGTAGTTGGTACTCATTAATGATGGACCACAATCTATTTACAAAGATTTAGAAGGCTATTAAATGGTTTGGCATCAAGTATTTGTAATTGGAGCTCTACTCAATGATAGGTTTCCCTACCTTGAAAGGCAAGTGAACATTGGTTTGAACATTGGTTTGAACATTATTTTGATAATTATTAATAAATAATACATATTTCTCACATTTCATCTTATTTGTTTATTGTATATGAATTTTATCTTTAATACCTTATTTGTGACCCAAATCTAAAAATTAAGAATCACTACATTATTAGTAGAAATGTTTTAGAAAATCTAATAGTGATGTGGTAAAAGAAGTGTATAGATTTCCACCTTTAGGTTGATATACCACTTAGTGGCCATCCCTATCAAGTTACATTAGAAAAATCTCAATCTAATATTATCAAATAGTGATGTTCATTGAGGGGCCTTACATGTGAAGGTTAGCATGTATGTCTAATTTGTATCATGGCTTATGGGACCATTTGTAAGCTTGGACAAATTGATAAGTCCAAACCAGCCATGAACTAGAGAATAGTAAGGTTGGACCAGGGTTTGAATTTGTACGATGTTGTCAAAAGAATCTAAATCACTAGGAGGGAGTATTGAGTTACTTCGAGCTAGAGTTGTCGATTTGTCCAAACCATCGAAGTGAAGAGCCCATAGTTCCAGAGAAATCCTCCACAATAAGATTTGTTTCCTCGGGCTGCAATTTCCATTATCTCGAAAATGTTAAATATAATGTAACCTCAACGAGCTAACTGTACACTGCCAGTTGAACTGGACAGTTGTACTTTCTATTCTTGTTTAGCTTGAGGAGCCTGTTGTGTTATCTCTCCCATTGCATACAACACCTTGGACTTACTTCTCATTTGTACTCTTCTTCATATATTCTAATATACTTTTTTATGTTATTCTTTCTCTCTACATTTCTTACTTCACAATTTATCATGGTATTAGGAGATTGACCCAGCCAAACTCTTCACACAGAGAACAAAACCACGATCCTCAAACAACGCTTGGAAAACTACGGATCTTGAGCCTTGACCACGGGGAATTTTCATAAGGCTTGGAGAGCTGTCCATATTACTCTCAAAATATCATCGTAGGAATCTTACTGATGACATACAACGCTCGAAAGATTGAGGACAAAGAAAGTGCAGAAGAAGAAACTTTCTGATTCTTGAAATATTTTCAGAATCATCAAATCCAGAAGAGCTGCAGGAGGCGGGAGCTCTTGAAGAATTCAAAGAATTAGTTCAAATTCACTAAAGATTCCTACAGAAGGCAGAATGAGTTACTAGGAAATTGCGCCATCTGTCAAAGATTGTAGTAGACAACGCCAAGCTTCAAAGAACCCGTGTATTTCTTTCAAATCTTTGAAAGATTCATGATTTTTTCTTCCACGGGAAGAAGAGCATCATGTGCAAAAGGAGAATACTTTGAGAGTACATGGGTTAAATCACGTGAATGGATCAGGAGGAAACCAGTTGAGAAGGGACCCGAAGGAGAAGCATTAGAAGGTGTAGAAGGGAGTTGACAAAGTGGATCTTGCATTAAGAGGACCAGCGGTCAGTGGATCTGGCTGAAGGTGCACGAGGTTGAATCTGTGAAATTGCAGGAGAATTCCCCGACTTATAAAAGTCGTGATGAAATACCATTTATCATGGGACCGTCCATCAAAACATTGGCGAGACCGGCACTTCCTGAGTGTAAAGGTGAGAATACTAGCATTGATATTTCCTACATGGAGTGGCGAGGAAATACGAGAGTCATTACGGACCGTTGGATCGAAAGATAGATAAGTGAGCCATTGATCTTATCCCCAGCATACACCATTCCATTCCGTGTCCATCCATTCCTGGGATCTCCATTCCATTCCTTCCTTGTCCTGTCCATCCATCCATTCCATCCATATCCATTCCTTCCGTCCATCCGTCCATTCCATCCATCCATTCCGTGTCCTTTCTTCCATGTCCATCCACTGTCCTGTCCATCCCTCCATCTATCCTTCCTCCATCCATCCATCGTCCATTTCCATTTCCATTCCATTCCATTCCTCCATTCCATCCGGCTCGTCCATTCCATTCCATCCGTCCATTCCATTTCCTCCTTCCTTCATGTCCTCCATCCATTTCCTTCCTCCATTCCATCCATTCCTTCCTTTCCATCCATTTCCATCCCCTTCCTCCGTCCATCCATTCCATTCCTCCGTCCATTCCATTCCATTCCTTCCTTCCTCCATTCCATTCCATCCATCCATCCATTCTACCACAAATCCACAAAGGCATTATCATGCAAAAACCAACAACCAAGTATACTCCTAGCGGAATGTAATTGGTGAAAGGAAAAATCGGACAATAATGGGCTCGGCAGGAAGGCTGCTTGAGAAAAGTTTATCAAATGGTTTGGTTGCGGCCCGTTAGCAACAGATTTTGCATCTCTCACAAAGCCCAGATCACCAACCACAAGTCTAAGATGAAAGTTCCCCAAAGCTGGGTGGGACAAGCTCAATGTGGCATCTAAGGACGATAGAAGATTCTGCATAGCATACACTCATACCCAACCAAACTAGGAGAGAATTGGATGTGAAGTAGAAATGTATTTTCGTCTGGATATAGTGAAATCTAAAGCAAGGGCTTTTTGGTAATCTCCGAGAGCTTCCTTCGTGAGGAATATAAGATTTAAAATCGAATCTGGAATGATTCACTTAAAATCAGCGGATGGGCAGTCAAAGTTCATTCATCCCAGGATTCAGCGAAGATTGAGGAACCTTAGGGTGACCTCAACATAACCAAGATTAGGTACAAGAACAACCTGAAAATTCTCAGGATAAATCAACTTCAAGCAGAGAATCATTCTGAACCACACATAAATGGGGCTGAAATTTTGAGAGAAAATCCATGGAGTTGTTGGATGACTTTGAATAACCACAATCTTTTGCTTCTAATGTCTGTCAACCCTACATCCTTTAAGGAAGACACACATTGGGTTTCCAAATGAAGCCAAAGTTTGAGCTTGAAGAAGTTGAATCCATTGAGAAGAACAGGACATTGGATCTTGTTGATTTGCCCAGATACAAGAAGAGTATTGGTGTCAAATGGATTTACAAAACTAAACTCAATGAAAAAGGAAGATTAAGAAAGAAACACGAGCAAGACTTGTTGCAGAAAGGATTCTCACAACAAAGCTGGTATTGATTATGGTGAAACTTTTTCTTGCTCAGTTGAACACTGCATAAGGACTCTGGCTTGGCCATAGCTGCACAACACAAATGGCATGTATACCGGATGGATGTCAAGTCAACATTCACAGATGGTTTCTTAGAAGAGAAGAAGAGAGTTTGCATACAACCGTCACTCGACCACCTAGATTTGAAGTCAAAAGGCACCGACCGAGAGCGCATGGTTGAAAGAAGCCTTGTATGGCAGCCGACTCAAGGCGAAACATGAATTGACTTACTGGTAATTTGATCAAAGTGGACAGCAAGAAAACCAAAATAGACCAACTCTTTACACCAAAAGCGGATGAAGCTGGTAAATTTACAGTTATGTTTTGTATATGTTGATGACATGATCTATCGAAATCTTGAGTTAGCAAATTTTGCGCATACCATTCAATCAGGGACTTTGGGGAGATGATAGATCTTAGCATAATGAAATATTTTTAGAAAGGAGTTGAGGTTAATCAATCAACCAAAGACATTTGCAATACGTATCGACCAAAGTATAGCGAGACATCCAAGATTTCCCATGGAAGAATCGATCAAGGCAGAGCCCCCTTACTACTAGGCACAAAATTGAGCAAAAGACCAATTGAAGGTCCTAATTGGACTCCACCACAATTTACAAAATTTTAGTGGGTAGTTTGTTGTATCTTAACTAGGCGACCTGTATATATGTAGCTAGCCTTGTTCCAGTTAATGGAATCTCCCAGAGATTCTCACTGGAAGATGGCGCCAATCTTGTTTCTAGATTCATGGAATCCCTCAAAGATTCTCATTGGAAAATGGCGAAACGAATTCTGAGATATGTTCCAGGAACTCTCAATTTTGGCTTATGGTACACTAAATCTGATAGTAATCAACTTTCTGGTTACAGAGACAGTGATTTTGCAGGTAGCCTAGATGACAGGAAAAGCACATCTGGACATGTTTTTCAACTGGGCACGAACCTAATCTCATGGGCATCAAATAAGCAGCCAATTGTTTCAATATCTTCTGCAGAGGCAGAGTATGTCATTGCTACCTCAGCATCTTGTCAAGCTGTGTGGCTGAGAAGAATATTGAAAGATATGTCACATACAGAAAAGGATCCAACTCCTATTTTCTGTGACAATACTTCAGCAATTTCTCTATCCAAAAATCATGTGTTTCATAAGAAAATCAAACACATTGACACTCGCTTTCATTTCATACGTGAGCTAGTCAATAATGGTGATATTGCACTACAATTTTGTGGTTCTCGAGATCAGCTTGCTGATATATTTACAAAGCCACTGGGAAAATCTATTTTTGATTTTCAGAGACAACACTTAGGCATAATCAGTGTTGATGATTGTAACTGTTGAGTTTAAGAAGGAGTGTTAAATATAATGTAACCTCAACAGGCTGACTGTACACTACCAGCTGTCCTGGCCAGCTGTACTTTCTATTCTTGTTTAGCTTGAGCCTATTTAGCTCAGCCATCTCCCATTGCATAGAACACCTTCAGACTTACTTCTCATTGTACTCTTCTTCATATATTCTAATATACTATTTTCTATTCTATTCTTTCTCTCTGCATTTCTTACTTCACAATTTATCAAAAAACCTGTCAGCCTGTCTTCCCCCAAAAAATCTCACAATTAGCAGATATTACAGGTTTTCAATCCATCCAATACTACCATGATTTTGGTGCAATTATGATATCTATCTCCATTATCTATCAAATAAATCTTAGTCGTATACACTTAAGTATTTTCAATTAGCACAATAAAACTCTCTACAACAATATTGTAAACCCCCTGATTCAAGAATATGAACCCTAAACCTGAAAACAAAATCCAAAAATGAGACATTACAGCGCCACGCAAGTTATTCATTACTCGTCTACGACAATCATATATTTGAACTACACATGCTCAAATCTCCAAGTTGAATTGCATGACTCGAAGCCAAAACCATGTACTGAAGGGGAATCCTCTCAACTACAGTTTATATACAATTCAATAAAAATAACATTGAAACCTGACAGAAAAGGAACCAATATACAATTCAATAAAAATAACAATGAAATCTAACAGAAAATGAATCAGAAATATGTAATAGTCTGAAACATAAGCCTCCCTAATTAGCATTGACAGAAACAACTGGACAAAAACAATAGTCAGCAATAGCCTAATGTCTCTCAGAGATTAGGCTCCTAGAGCCATTCTAAACTTTCTATGTTTTGGTTTCTTTTTGGGATATTATCCATTTAATTTTGGCCTAAATATATGAAACCCTTAGATATGTAGGTTTGACTCATGAAGCCTGTATAACTGAGTACTCTAAGAATTTTTTCAGGACACTAAATCTATTTATGCATTCACTCTAAATCTATTTATGCATTCAGAAATGCAATTTAAATAACAAAACATTGTGTTTTTACCTAGATTTATATTACTAAATTCTCTTTAATTTTGATATTCTCATATTTAAAGGTGAGATCGATGTGGATGCTTTGGAAAATTGGTTAAATTTACTGAAGGTTATATCTTTGTTCACAATTTTTCTGATAGAGAAAATATCACCTTTGCACTACTTAAGGCTCTAGCCCATGTCAAACATTGGTGGGAAACGTACTGGAAGAAAAATTCTACAAGGAATCTAGAATATTTGGGGCCTAGCCCACTTGGGATTTTTTTATGGATGCGATCAAGGAGCAATATTACCCTATGGGAAACTATGATGACTAGTACATGAGATGGATCACACTGCATCAAAAGAGGGACCAAACCTTGCTGGAGTTCACAAATATCTTCCATACCTTGCACACTAAGTTGGGTATCAAAGAATTTACGTGGCATCTGTTTACCGCGGGTCTCTACACAAGTACATCCAAACTGAAATGGAGTTTTTTGACATCTCATCATTAGGAGTTGCTTAGAGATATGCTCTACAAATCGAGCAAAAATTTAAGCACTMAAAAAAGTGGAAATTTGGGTCTGCAAATMCACAACAACCAAATTATGGTAAAGGCAGGCCTAACTCATAGAACACTCCACCTCAAGACAACCATTCCTAGACAGAGGAAAAGAAGGGTAATGGGAAGATGAAGAAGAACACTGGGAAGTGGTGCAACTTCCACAAAATCCTTTGGAACAATAATGATGAATGTCGCTCGAAACAATCATTGGTGATCGAGCTCAAAGATTTAGAGTTGAGCCCTGACTGAGACTCTGATTCAAAAAATAATAAAAGGAGAAAGATAATTAATGTAGAACCCACTCTATTCACAGATGTGGGTGAAGGGAACCTGTTGCATTTTATTGTTGATAGTGGAATCCAAAAGAACCTCATCTCACCTTAGTTTGTCAAGAAGATGTATTTTCGTACAACACCACACCTGTAGCTATACAACATCGGATGGTTGTGCCAGGGATGAGATTTTCATGTCAGTCAACAGTGCAACCTGTCATACGACATCAAGCCCTTCAAGGATGAGGTATTGTGTGATGTTTCTCCACTAGAAGTCTGTGATTTTCTATTAGGCCAACCATATATGTGGAGGCATCATGTTGTTTATGAGTCTTTACTCTGGAGGGTCAACCCTACAGGATACCAAAAGTAGTTCCAACTACTGTACCAAAAAAATGGTGTCTTAAAGTAATCTCTCATACTGCAAAGTTTAGCCTCTTCACAACCTGGTCAGAAGAGAAGGACACTGCAACCACTGCAGCCTCAGCCCAAGACCATTCTATCTAGTAGAAGGATATCAACATGATTATAGAAGAGTGCACCAAGATATTACTACAACACCTACGAGGGTGCCTCCACACTGCCCAGTCAAACCAAGTTATGATAAATCCCTTCATGTTCTTCATGTTGCATCTTCAGAGACATATTCCTTCTACACCCTGACAGATCATGCAGCCATATTGGTTAAACAAATCCAACCCCTCCAACAATAGGGCATGACAACTTCTTCAGCAAGGGAAACAACTCACCAAGATTTAGATTCAACAAAAGCTTCCCTAGGTACTTCATGAAATGGAGACCATTTATTCCTAATGGGGCAGGATTGATCCAGGTGGAAATTGGTGGCCACCCACCTATTCCACTGGCTCAAAACAAGGGTTTCCACCATGGAAATGTTTCTACATATTTTTGGGTCCTAAACTTTCTGGGTCGTTTTGAGGCTCTAAACAACAATTTTTGGACCCGCCATAATCACATTGTAGCATTTAGCCAAATTGTGATAGAAAACTGTGTATACCTTTCAAACGACATATCATGCACCCCAAACATAGATTGTATGCAAAATTTATGCCCTTGGGAAGTTGACATACCAACTACCTCCATCTCGGCCCCCAAAAGTTTTGGCATTTGATCTTCCAGGGTTAGGGTTTTGGATTTTTTTATGTTAAAAAGGATTATATAGAATCATTGCAAAAACCATCATCTTCTTGTGAATGGGCATATCCACCGCATCTCTTCTTAGAGATAAAATGCCACAATTCTAGCGAGTCATTAACTCTGTAATTTTAGAGTTTCTGTACATTCTCTCATTAATAAAAAAATGTACATTATTGTATCTCTACGTTTATTCAAATATATCTTTCTACTTCATTGTTATATATTTTCCTTCATTTCTTTCTCAAAATAATCTGGATCCGTGGTATCAGAGCAGACTACTCCTTTTTGTTTCGTAGTGCATGTCCCGACGAGGCCAGGTTCTAGAGAGTTGGGTCTCGAGCTAGTTTCTCTTGAGGAAAACCATTCTCGATAGCCCAAGTGGCCTCTCATGGTGGATGCAAAGAGAGACAAGGGAGAAGAAGATCCAATCAAGGTGTTTCTCATGGAATCCCTCATGCAACAGAGGAACGAGATGTTGGAGAATTTTTTACAAATCCTTCAACGATTGGTGATAAGAACAAATGAGTCTTTGTTAAAAAGTGTCTTTGGTGACACTACCCCATTCAAGGTACAAGTTAATTTTAATATTCCAATATTTTAAGGTCAGATCGATGTGGATGCTTTAGAAAAATGGTTAAATTTTCTAGAAGGTTATTTGTGTGTTCACAATTTTTTCAATAGAGAAACGATCACCTTTTCACTCATTAAGGCTCTCCCCTATGTCCAACAATGGTGAGAAACTTACTGGGGATGAAATTTCAAAGAGAAGTCTGGAATAATTGGGGCCGAGCCCACTTGGGATTTTTTTATGGATGCGCTCAAGGAGAAATATTACCCTTTGGGAAACTATGATGACCATTACATGAGATGGGCCAAATAGTGTCGAAGTTCACAAATACCTTCCATACCTTGCGAACCAAGTTGTGTATCAAAGACTCTGAGTGTCATATATTTATGAAATACTGTGGGGCTCTACACAGATACATCCAAACCAAAATGAAGTTTTTGGACATCTCATGAATGGGAGTCGCTTATAGATATGTTGTCAAAATCAAGCACAAATTTAAGCAGAAGAATAAACCAGATTTTGGGTCTGCAAATACACAAAAACAAAAATATGGTAAAGGAATCCCTAACTCACAGAACACTCAACCTCAAGACAACCAATCCAACCCATAGGAAAATAAGGGTAATAGGAAGATGAAGAAAGACACTGGGAAGTTGTGTGACTTCCACAAAATCCCTTGGCACAACACCAATGAATATCGCTCGAAATAGTCATTAGTGGTTGAGCACAAAGAAACATAGTCGAGCCTCGACTTGGACTCAGATTCAGATAATAATAAAAAGAGACAGATAATTGATGTAGAACCCACCTCTATTGTCGCGACCGAAAAAATCAAACCAGAAGAACCATAGGATACTGAGGAGGGGGGGCACCTTTTCGATTCACAAATGTGGGTGAAGGGGACCCCGTTGCATTTTATTGTTGATAGCGGAAGCCAGAGGAACCTCATATCAACATGGGTCATCAATAAGTTAGATTATTCGACAACACCACACCCATAGCCATACAAAATTGAATGGCTTCGTCGATGATGAGATCTTCATGTCATCCAGTAGTGCCTCCTGTCATATGACATCAAGCCCTTCAAGGATGAGGTACTATGTGATGTTTCCCAACTAGAAGTCTGTGATGTTTTTTTATTCTAGCCATATATGTGGAGGCATCATGTTGTTTATGAGTCTCGACCCTATAGAATCATTGTTACTCTAGGGGGGAAACCCTAAATCATACCAGAGATAGTTCCAACTATTGTACCGAAAAAATAGTGCCACAAAGTAATCTCTCATACCACAAAGTTTAGCCTCTTCACAACCTAATCAGAAGAGAAGGGAACTGCAACCATTGTAGCCTCGAACCAAGACCCTTCTATCCATCAAAATAATATCAACAAGATTATAGAATATCACCAAGATATTCCTACTGCACCTACGAGGGTGCCTCCACACTGCCCAGTCAAACTAAGTTATAATAAATATCGTCATGTTATTCATGTTGCATCTTCATCGCCAGATTCCTCCCACACTCTCGAATATCATGCATCCAGATTGGTTAAATAGATCCAACCCCTCCAACTACAAGTTCATAACATCCTTCAACAGGCTAAGCATGATAACTTCTTCAACAAGGAAAGTAGCTCACCAAGGTTCAGATTCAACAAAAGCTTCTCTCGGACTTCACACAATGGATCAATTTTCTTCCTAAGGGGGGGAGGATTGATCGAGGAGGAAATCAGTGGACACCCACCTATTCCATTGGCTCAAAACAAGGCTTTCTACCTTGGTAGTTTTTCTACAGTTTTTCGGGTCCTAAATTTCTAAGGATGGTTTGAGGCCCTAAACGACGTTTTTTGGGCCCTCCACAATTACACTATAGGTTTTATCCAAAGTGTGATGGAAAAATGTGTAGTCCTCATATATAAATTTCAGATGAGCTATCGTGCACCCAAAACAAAGATCGTATGAAAACTTTACACTCTTGGGAAGTTGATATACCAACTACCACCACTGGAGCCTGCCAACCTTTTGGAGTTTCATGTTTCGAGGTTAGGCTCTTTTTATTTTATTTATGTTAAAAAATTCTCTAGATCCTCATTGTAAACATCATCATCTTCTTGCGAATGAGCGTAGTCATTACATCATTTCTCATAGATAAGCTTCCACCATTCTAGAAATCCATTCACTCTGTAATTTTACAGCTTTTGTACATTCTCTCATTAAAAAAAATTGTGCATTACTGTATCTCTATGTTTATTTCAATATTTATGTATATTTCATTGTTATATCTCTTCCTTCATTTTGTTGTAAAAATAATCTGGATCAGTGGTATCAGAGAAGGCCACTCCTTTTCGTTTCTCAATGCATGTCCCCGATGAGGTTAGGGTATAGAGAGTTGGATCTGGAGCTAGTTTCTATTGAGAAAAACCATTCTCGAAAACCAAGAAACCTCCCATGGAAAATGAAAAGAGAGATGAGGGAGTAAAAGATACCATCAATCTATTGCTCGTGAAATCCCTCGCGTAATAGAGAAACGCGATGTTGGATAATTTTGCCCAGATCCTTCAATGATTGTTGACAATAATAGGTGCATCTTCGTCAAGAAATCACTTTGGAATCACTACCCCATTCAAGGTACAATTTAATTTTTATATTCCTGTATTTGAAGGTCAGATCGACGCAGATGATTTAGGAAAATGGTTAAATTTACTAGAAGTTTATTTCTTTGTCCACAATTTTTCCAACAAAGAAAAGGTCACCTTTTCACTCCTTAAGTCTCTCCCCCATGTTAAACATTGGTGGGAAACCTACTCGGATAAACATTCCACAAAGGAGTCTCGAATATTTGGGGTTGAGCCCTCTTGGGAATTTTTTATGGATGTGGTCAAGGAGAAATATTACGTTGTGGGAAATTATGATGACTGGTGCATGAGATGGATTGTTCTGCATCAAAACCAGGACCAAACAGTGTCAGAGTTCACAAATACCTTCCATATCTTGCGCACCAATATGGGTCTCAAAGAATCTAAGTGGCATCTGGTTTTAAAATACCGCGGGGCTCTACACAGGTACATCCAAACTGAAATGGAGTTTTTGGACATCTCATCACTAGCAACCACTTATACATATGTTTTCAAAATCAAGTAGTAAAGCAACATAACAAGCAGGAATTTGGGTCTGCAAATCCACAAAAACCAAAATATGGTAAAGGAATCCCTATCTCACAGAATAGTCAACCTCAAGAGAACTAGTCAAAGCCACAGGAAAAAAAGAGCAACGAGAAGACAAAGAATGGCACTGGGAAGTGGTGCGAATTCCACAAAATCCCTTGGCACAACACCGATGAATGTCACTTGAAACAGTCTTTAGTGTTCGAGCTAAAAAAAATAGATTCAATCCCGGACTCAAACTCTGATTCAGACAATAATAAATTAAGATAGACAATTGATGCATAACCCACTGCTATTGTTGTGACCGCAAAAATCTAACCAGAAGAACCAAAGGATCCTGAGGAGGGGGAGCTCCTTTTCCATTTACATATATGGGTGAAGGGGACCCCGTTGCATTTTGTTTTCTATAACAAAATCCAAAAGAACCTCATCTCATCAGAGGTCATCAAGAAGTTGGATTTACCAATAACACCACAGCTGCAACCATACAACATAGGATGGCTCTGCCATGGATGAGATATTTGTGTCATCCAATGGTGTCGCATGTCATATGGCATCAAGCCCTTCAAGAATGAGGTATTATGTAATGTTTCCCAACTAGAAGTATGTGATGTTCTATTAGACCAGCCATATATGTGGAAGCGTCATGTTTTTTATGAGTCTCAGACCTGTAGCGTCATTGTTACTATGGGGCGTCAACCCTACAAAATACTAGAGGTAATTTCAACTACTGTACCGACAAAATAGTGTCGCAAAGTAATATCATATACAACAAAGTTTATCCTCTTCACAACTTGTTCAAAAGAGAAGGACACTGCAAGTATTTTAGCCTCATCCCAAGACCCTTCTATCCATAAGAATCAGATAAACAATATTATAGAAGAGCACCAAGATATGCATGTTGCACCTATGGGGGTTCCTCCACATTGCCTAGTCAAACCAGGTTATGATAAATCCCTTCATGTTCATCATGCTACATCTTCATCGACAGAGTCCTCCCACACTCCAATAGATCATGCAACCATATAGGTTAAACAAATCCAACCCCTCCAACAATAGGTTAATAACAACCTTCAACAATCTAAGCATGACAACTTCTTCAACAAGGCAAGCAACTCACCAAGGTTTAGATTCAACAAAATATTCCCTAGGGACTTCATGCAATAGAGACCATTTTTTCCTAAGGGTGGAGGATTGATCCAGGAATAAATCATTGGCCATCCACTTATTCCACTCGCTCGAAATAGGGGTTTCCACCTTGGTAATTTTTCTACATCTTTTCAGGTCCTAAACTTCTGGGGTCGTTTTGAGGCCCCTAAACAATGTTTTTTTTGTCCTGCCACAATCACACTATATGATTTAGCCAAAGTGTGATGGAAAAATGTGTATTGCTTGGATAGACCTTTCAAATGAGCTATTGTGCGCCCCAAATGGAGATCATATGCAAACATTATGCCTTTGGGAATTTGGCGTACCAACTACCCCTATCGAGGCTCGCAAAAATTTTGGCGTTTCATCTTCCTAGGTTAGAGTTTTGTATTTTCTTTATGTTAAAAAGGCCTCTAGAGACTCATTGTAAACATCATCTTGTTCTTGTGAATGAGTGTAGCCATTAGATATCTTCTCAGAGATAAGCCATCACCATTCTAGCGAGTCATTCACTCTGTAATTTTACAGTTTTTGTGCATTCTCTCATTAATAAAAAAAAATCATTATTGTATCTCTGTGTTTAATGAAATATCTCTATATATTTCATTGTTATATGTTTTCCTTCAGTTCGTTCTCAAAATAATCTGGATAAACTTCGCTCAAGTGTTCTTTTGTAGAAGGGGATTATGTGTTTCTTCTCCTTCAAACCTATAAAAACACATCCCTTAAAGAAAAAATCCTTCGAAATCTCATACCAAATTTCGATCAACCTTATATATTCATCCAATGCATTGGACAATCTGTCTACAAACTAGTTCTTCAATCCCACTTCAAGATACATCTAGTCTTTCATGTGTCTTTCTAAAGAAGGTAGTGGGAGCAAGTTGTAGGGTGCAAATGATTCTGCCAAAACTTGATGATAAAGGGTCCATTTGGCTCTAGCCAGAAGCAATATTGGATACTATAGAGCATCAATGTGCCAACACAAGGTCTAAGAAGTATCGATTGAGTGGAAATATATGTAGTAGAATATGCCACATTGGAACCAACGATGATTGTGATGAGATGAAATTTCTACAATATAGTACAAGGAAGATGTGTAATTCCTTCCATTCTCAACATGGAGTTGGCATGGGACATTTAAAAAAATATATTAATAACCAATAAAATTTCAATGTTGACAATAAATAAAATATTTCAGTGTCCATCTTAAGTAAAATATTTTTATATCAACTTTATATATATATATATATATATATATATATATAAAGTAACAAATTATTATTCCATGGATAGTTTCTTTCTATATCCCATTATGAGGGAGATGTGTAATTCCTTCAATGATATTAACATATAGTTGGCATGTGGTATTTAAAAAGATTATTAATAACACACAAAATATTTCATTGTTGTCAATAAATAAAATATTTCAATGTCTACCTTAAGTAAAATATTTCAATATAAACCTTATATGGATATATAACACCATTGAAAGTAAATACTTTCTCATGGTTAAAACATTTCAATGGTGTGTTGCTGAGTGTGAGGGAGACATGCAATTCCTTCTATGCTCAACATGAAGTTCACATGTGGCGCGCACACACACACACACATATAAATAAACTCTAGATCTATCATGAGTGGAGAGAGAGATCAAGTCCCTTGAGGTGAAATTTTGTTTTAGAATAAAAAACCTTTGAGGAAAGGTTTGCACCTCGATGGATTTGATCCTTCTCAATGTTTGCTAGATCTAGAGTTAAGATGGATCTACCTTGGTTCTACAACAATTTCCACACCTCCAATGACAACAATCTTTTAGAAGGAGGAAGGCATGTTAGGGTTCTACCCTAACCTACATACTTTAAGGTACTTAGAAGTTAGTTAATTTGTGTATGTAGAAATCTTGTTTGAATAATTCCCATTAAATAATTTTTTTTTGAATAAATCTAATTAGATAGCATTTTCTTAGAATAAATGTCCATCATATAGTTTTTGGATAATTATTTAATGTAAAAGGGTTATCTTTATCAAATAAGGTCCTCTAGATAGTTGGTACTCATTAATGATAAGACTACAATCTATTTATAAAGTTAGAAGGCTATTGAATGGTTTTGTCAAGTATTATTGTAATTAGAGCTCTACTCAATGAGAAATTTCCCTATGTGAAAAGGAAAGTGAATATCGATTTCATTATTTTGATAATTATTAATACAAGAGTATATTTCTCATATTTCATCTTATTTACTTATTGTATCTACATTTTTATCTTTATATTCTCTTAATACCTTATTTGTAACCCAAGTCTAAAAATTAAGAATCACTACATTATTAAAAATGTTTTAAAAAATCTAATAGTTATGTGGTAAAAGAAGTGTATAGATTTTCCACGTGAATCACTACATTATTAAAAATGTTTTAGAAAATTTAATAGTGATGTGGTAAAAGAAGTGTATAGATTTCCACCTTTAGGTTGGTATACCACTTAGTGGCCACCCCTATCAACGTAAGTTAGAAAAATCTCAATCTAATATTATCAAATAGTGATGTTATTTGAGGAGCCTTACATGTGAAAGGTTAGCATGTATGTCTAACTTGTATCATGGCTTATGGGACCATTTGTAAGCTTGGACAAATTGATAAGTCCAAACCAGCCATGAACTAGAGAATAGTCAGGTTGGACCAAGGTTTGAATATGTACAATGTTGTCAAAAGAATCTAAATCACTAGGAGGGAGTATTGAGTTACTTCGAGCTAGAGTTGTCGATTTGTCCAAACCACCAATAGAACTTCCAGAGTTCCAGAGAAATCCTCCACAATAAGATTTGTTTCCTCAGGCTGCAATTGCCATTATCTCGAAAACCTGTCGGCCTGTCTTCTCCAAAAAAAAATCTCACAGTTAGCAGATATTATAGGTTTTCAATCCATCCAATACTATGATGATTTTGGTGCAATTATGATATCTATCGAATAAATCTTAGTCGTATATACTTAAGTATAGGTTTTCAATCCATCCAATACTATGATGATTTTGGTGCAATTATGATATCTATCGAATAAATCTTAGTCGTATATACTTAAGTATTTTCAATTAGCGCAATCAAACTCTCTACAGCAATATTGCAAGCCCCCTGATTCAAGACTTTGAACCCTAAACCTAAAAAACAAAATCCAAAAATGAGACATTACAGCGCCACGCAAGTTATTCATTACTAGTCCACGGCAATCCTATATTTGAATTACCCATGCTCAAATCTCCAAGATGAATTGCATGACTGGAAGCCAAAACCATGTACTGAAGGGGAATCCTCTCAACTACAGGCTATATACAATTCAATAAAAATAACATTGAAATCTAACAGAAACAGAATCAGAAATCTGTAACAGTGAAACATAACCCTCCCTAATTAGGGTTAGGTTTTCAGAGTCATTCTAAAGTAATTAGGGTTAGGTTTTCAGAGTCATTCTAAAGTTTTGGTTATTTTTCGGGGATATTTTTCTTTTAATTTTGTCTTTATGTTTTGTTTTTTTGGGATATTATCTATTTAATTCTACTGTCAATCCAGAAAACTATTGGATTTACAGATTTTGAGTGAAGGCGTTTTTCAAAAAGCTGAATCTATTTATGCATTTATAAATACAATTTAAACAACAAAAAATAACAATTTTATCTAAATTTATATAACCTAAAAATGTATCAGACAAAACAATATAATATATAAACCATATATTTCTATTGGATTTACAAATAGGCAATTTTCAAAACACTGAATCTATTTATGTATTCATAAATACAATTTAAACAACAAAAAAATAACAATTTTACCTAAATTTATATAACCAAAAAAATGTATTAAACCAACAATATAATATATAAACCCTATATTTCTACATCTTATCGAAGTTGAAAGACATCTATATGGAAATAAACTCCAGTAAGTTCTTCAGGCTTAATCATTACAGGACGAACATTGGATAATAGGATCATGCTATCTGAATATTTAACTCAAAACGTTCATTCAAAACCTGTCAACTTCTTGGTCGGGTTCTATGGAGTCCATCTACCAAGTAGAAACAAATCTTTGCCCGGCGTGAACAAGCTTGTCAAGCACAGACTGAAAAAGTAAATCATATAAGAAAAATGTTGGGATGTTGGGTGGAAGAGGCCGCTGTCATATATTGATTGTGTCTGCTTAGTGGGTTGGCGTTGTAAAGTCAGAGTACCGATTTCTATTGCTCTGCAATGTAAAGGAGACAAACATCAACATAAATATAAATTGGTTCTCCATCCAGAGACAAGCATCAACATAAATATAAATTGATTCTCCATCCAGCTATTCCGTCAATTCATCAGGCACGCCCACCGCAGAGCAAAATTCCGAATCGCCAAGTATCGCACTCACGCGCTAATTACTATGCTCCATCAGCTTCGTTTTCTGCGCAAAATTTAAAAAGATACGCAAGTACTATCTCGATGCTTTGTCTTCATAATCTAATTCAATTCGACGAAATAAAAATTCGATAATTTATTTGATAATATAAAAAATTCAAAGGTAAACAATATAATTTTTTATATTTTTTTAAGTGAAAAAATTTATCATAATTTAATTGTTAATAGGGAATGGAACAATGGTCATTGGCTGCACTCATCACTGTTGTTAAAGGAAAACTCTGCCATCTGAAATGACTTGTTGGAAGTTTGTTAAGGGGCAGACTTTCACTTGTACCATATGCCTTTGAGTTTTGGGCAGTTACCCTATTTCCATAGGTCTAAAGAAGAGACATACTTTTAGATCTTACTAAAGGAAAACTCTGCCATCTAAAATGACTTGTTGGAAGTTTGTAAAGGGGCAGACTTTCACTTGTACCATATGCCTTTGAGTTTTGGGCAGTTACCCTATTTCCTTAGGTCTAAGGAAGAGACATACTTTTAGGTCTTACTTTAGGACCAAAAACACAAGTTTTCTAAGTGTGTCTAATGAATATTAAAATTTGAATTAGCAATCTATCAACTTTAAGTCCACAAAAAATTATAAAATGTGAGTACTTTGGTTTAGCCAATTTCCTCCCATAAGATTAGATTCATGTTACATTATCTATACACTAAAGAGTTGTAAGTTGTACAAAGTTTCTATAATTTAATTTGTTGATAAAATTTGGATTTAACATTGTCTAAAATATAGATTTACAATTTTAAATAATCTTACATAAAAAGAGAATTTGATTTCTCAAAATTCATCAAACCATTCATAAAATGTTATATAAAATAATCATTCTTATATGTTTCTGTACTCCATCTGTTTCCTATGAGAATTTGTTTTCTCAAAATTCATCAAACCATTCATAAAATGTTATATAAAATAATCATTCTTATATGTCTCTGTACTCCATTTGTTTCCTATGTTTTCTCTAACTACTATTGTAATTTGATATTTTCATGAAACAAATTTAAGTTCACATAAATTAATAATCTATAAATTTTTGGGTCACAAAAATTTATAATATTATTACTTTGGTTTAACCAATTTACATTAAATAGTTAAAAGAGAATTTGATTTTTCAAAATTCATTAAACCATTCAAAAAAATTTATATATTTATTAAAAGTTACCTACAAATTGTTTTTCTTTTATTTGAACTTTACATTGCTCACACATCAAACACATTTTGCTTTCTCTATTTCTTTTGCATATTGCTTATGAGAATTCCAATGGAGCAATAAAATACCCTTTGAAATTTAAAGAATCTCTTATACACCTAATACATGGATTCCTTTCCATGAAATATTTTTTCAATTAATTATTTAGATATTTAATTTTTAAAACACTAATTTCTTTTAAATTATATATAGAGAGAGAAAGAGAGAGAGGGGTTCATGAGTTATCCCCATAAGAAGAAAATGGTGGATTGGTAGTTTTCTAACTTGTAAAATTTAAGTATTGTCAATTTTAGTCCATTTCATGTCTAACAATTATGTCTAATATTATGGAAATTTGAAAAACCCTAGAATTGGTAAAAATTGTAAATTGCAAGTTTACGGCTAAATGCTTGAATTTTTTAGCTTACTCCAACTTAGGGAGGAGTAGACTCCTTAAAATGGTTTCGGAACTAGTACCATTGAATCTACTTTCATTTGATACAATTTGTATTCACTTTAATTGTTTTTTAGTAATTTTGGTTAATTTTATAAAAACATGTCTACATATTATTTTTGGATGACATAATGATTAAATAAAATGAAAAATCAATATCTCAAATAATACAGAGTCTAAAATTATGGAAAATTTATATTACAGAACCTTTCATTCTCCTCTTCATAAGGGTACTTTTAATATTTTACTTTTAAATAAAAATTAAGGCAAATACATTGTGGTAATCTAAATGTGCTTAAAATATGCAACTTTTTCACATTGGTCAAATTAAAAAACTTGTAGTAATTATAATATCCATCTTTTGTCTTCAAAATTGTAGTCATACTTTAATAGAGTCTATTTATATTGTTGCAACATATTTCTTTTTTCACAAACAAAAGTTTAATAATGAGTAAATTGGTGTCAATAAACATAACTCATTATTAGTTCGTTCATTTTTAAGGAACATACTGTCAAAAAATCACTAAATTGACATATCAAATGTCAATGAAAAAATTTCAAAAAATAATCAATAGAAAGCTAACAAAATTCATGAATTTTTTTGTTTTATTGTAAACTAAAATTCGAAATAAATAAAAAATACTTTTGTTTATGGGAAGTTGAAAAACTTATGAAAATATATTTTATTTTCTCAAAAAACAAGGAACATAAACACCCAAATTCATAAAATTGAGATGCAAATATCTCCATAACGATCATGAGAGAAGATGGATTCACTTTGATCTTCTTCTCTATGTGTTATTTCTACTAGGAAACAAATATATATCTATGTGTGTGATTTTTATTAGGCAACATTATATTTAAATTTTATGAGACTTAGCACATGTGACATAGAACACAACCATGTTGATTTGCTTTGGTGAAGACTTGAAATAATAACTGTAATTTTGTTGTTGATTATCAGAAGATAGATTTGGACATAGAGAGTGGAATCTCCGTATGTGAATTTGATTTAGAACGAGAAGCAGAGGTCCTGCAAACTTCATGGGATTGATGGGTTGTGTTGGTAGGCCAACCTATTGTTGGTTACTTATGGGCTGACCTAGGTTCTAACTACAGAATTACCAACTTCCCTTATGTCATTGGTCGTCCTAGGTACTAGAAGGAAACATAACGCTCAAAGAACATTGTGCAATCTCACTTGAGATGGCTTCAATGGGTGGTCAAAGGACTCATATGTTTTCAACCCTAGGATGGGATGTGTTTCTCTCTTAGAGGCATTCAATTCACTCAAATGATAACCTTCGAATACCCATATATTACTTTAACTCTAACTCTTACCAATGACACAACATATGACCAACAAACTTCAGTAACCATTATAGCAACATGTATTCAATGATAGGTATTCATCTATTGTAACAAACGATTTAGATCTAAACACTAGCTATGCCATTCATTCATTTAGTTTTGTTATACAGTTTTTCCCTTAGTGCGAAGTACTATTTCCGTTATCATTTACATGTTCATCATAAATTCATCAAAGCAAATGTAACCATAAATACTGCAAACATTCACACATAACATAGATATACCATGGTTCACCCCCTTCTGGGCTACGTCCACAAAGATTTATTGCTTGGGTTCTTTATTGATATTCTCTACAAAATCCAGTGTTGTGCACTGTACAATCCTTCCGCCATTACATTCGATCTCCACAGATCGAAATAGTTCTCACAACTCTGAGAAATTCTCACCAATCTACTATCAAATTGTCTAAAACAACTAACTCACTAACTCGTCAACCCCCCTTTATAGTCCTAATACATTATACTTATACAAAAATTGGGACAAAGCCCTTACAAAAACCCTAACCCTAAGATGATTAGGTTTTTCCACCTTGTCCTTGACTTAATATTGGATGGTCCATGATCCAATCGTTCTCCTAGTCAACGCTTGCCCCCTTTCCAACTGCTCTGCAACAGTTTGTTTGCTTTGTAACTCCTTTTCTTGGTATTGGTTTTCCTCTGTTTTCAGTGCTACTTTCCCTCTATTTTCGGTGAGCTCCCCTATTTTCCCACGATGTATTGAAATATCCAAAATTTCCTTGGTTTTCTCCCAAAATTGTCCTGCTCCAACAGGCCCCCAACACTGACATCGTGACTCATCTCGAGTCACTCATGGAATCCTGCATCTTTTACTACTTGTGTCAGTGCTTCATACATCTTTGTTGTTCACTGGAATTTCTCTTGAGCATGGTTTATCTTCTCCGCCATGGATTCCACCATCTGCACCATGACTGGAGACTTTAATATATCTCCTCCTTCCAAGCCTATCTATTCCACCCATGATTTTACTGCGTCAACCTCCATGACCAGTTGTTCAACCTTTTCTTGCAGAGGCTCCAAATGAGATTGTCTTGTGATTTTCTGCACCTACACTACTTTCTATTCTTCCTGTAGGATCTTCATCTTTGCAGTTGTCTTAATATTTTTTGGCAGTGACATCGTCTTCTGTCATTGTTTTAACTTTGTCATTACAGCATGTACCTTATCTTCCCTTCTTTACAGCTCCTGAAAGCTTCCATCTTCTTGGACTTGCATCCACAGTTGGCCATTGTGCTCCAACAACTCTGTCATCCTTCCATTTTCTACAAGTTTTGTGGCATCCTATTCTTGTTGCGCTATGACTTTTTGAGGAGTAGTGGCTATTGTGAACTCCTCCGACTCCTTCATCTGGTCCTTGTATTTCTCTAAGGCCTATGATGTTTTCCCCATATTCCCTTCAGAAGATACTCCCTCTGAATCTACACTATTTGGGATGGTTTGGAATACTGTGTTAATGTGCTTCTCCATCTCTTCCAATTTATATTGAGTTATATTCTTAGCCTGCCCTTCTTTCCTAACTACTTCCTTAAATGTGATATTTTCTTCTTGCGCTATCTGTAAGTACGTCAGATCATACCTTGCCATGAACTGAATTTCCTGCGTGACACTAATTTGTAATTTATAGAGCGCCTTCATTAGGATCTTGGGAAATGCCAAGTCCAATGTCTCGATTTCTTTCAGGGGCCTTTGTGTTGCCTCCTTGTCGATGAACAAAATATCAGGGTTTATGATAAAATTGGCACTCCCTTGTGCTTTAATTTGCACTGTTTCTCCAACAAACACTCCTTATTTAGTTTTTTTTAGTTTCTCTTTTTGTGGCCACTCTGCCCTTATCATTATCTGCTCCAACGCAATTTTCACTTCCTACACCTATTCCAAAATCGAATCCCTATGCTACTCAGCATTCTCCCACACCTCAGATAGTCAGTCTTCGATTGTTGTGGCTATTAGTTCAACATAATTTGTTGTCAGTGATGTTTCTAGTGGTGTTTCATGAGCCTTTTCCTTCTTCCTGGGGCCACTTGCTTTCTCTCCTATCCTCTTCCTTTGAGCATCTGATGGCTCATATGCCTCTCGCATCTATGTATCCATGCATGTCTCCTGCCCAATTTCTTCCTCCATGGGTATTTCCCGTGTCTCTATCTTTTCTTCTCCCACGTGCACCTATTATGTTGTAACTCCTAGTGTTTGTCCTGTGTGCGGTGGCCCTTATGTGGAACCACCCTATGTTTTATTTTGTGTCCTGTGTTTATTTTGGATTGGGATGCTTCCCCCCACTTGTCCTTGTGCAACATTCTTATTTTTTCTCACACCATTTGTTCTTTTCTACTACGCAAGGACTATTCTATCGTGTGTCTGAGTCTGTCCTCCTAGCACTGTCCTTGCAATTACAGGAAATTTTCATTATTCAGGCCATTCCTGAACCTCCATATGTATATCCTACATTTCCATGTAATAACTCAGTTGTAGCCACTCCTTGGTTGGGTACCTATTTGCATACACCCACATGTCGTGGCGTGTTGCTTGAAAATTTTCTATATGTCCAAACTCCTAGACAATCTCTGGTGAAATCCTCCAGGTACTGAATACTAGCTACTGGATCTTTGACAAGTACTGTGCAAACGTGTCACTGTTTTCCTTCTTCCTCTTTGGGTCTTTTTTTCTCCTAAGAGAAGTGTAGGGGCCTGCGCCACACTTTCCTATCCTCTCTATGTACTTGTTGTACACCTATTATTTCCACCCCATCAATGCAATGAGGATGAGTAACCATAAGTAGTGGAAATTAGAGTCCCAATCTTGTGTGTCTTTACAATCCTCCAGGAATGAATTGAGAAAGTACGGGGCCCAAATCATTGAGCTCCCCTTTGCGCATTGAGCTGCAACTGCTACCACTCATGCTGGCACTTATTCTTTCCTACACTTGTGCATCAACTTGCACCCTAGAAACCTTATGGAAAACCTCGTCATAGGATCATTGATGTCACTCATCCTAATTCCCCTATTTCCTCTCTCCATGCCATATTTTTCCTTGATTTCATCAGAGATGGTCTTTGCCTTTGTCTTATTTTCTAAGTATTTCTCTGGATTCTCCCCATCTATGGGTAGCCTAGTGATAGCTGCAATCAAGTCCATATTGATAGGCACTAACCTAACCATCCACAAAATTCCTCCATGCACCCTTTCTAGGAGTTGTTTCACATATCCATTGATGTGTTTACCACACCCAAAGTGAGGCATATCTAGCAGATTCATCATCCACGTGTTGTATATTCCCATGATCCATTACATACGATCCAAAAATGGTGCACTTGATGGGCCCTCTCCTTTGCAATCCATGTAGTTTTTCTATGCCAAATACAGGAATTTGAGGGCATATGCAACATCATGATCTGAGTATTTCATGGTTTTTACTCCTCCCACCATTTCATCATCGAACTTTACTCCCTCTGGGATCTGTGGCATAACTATTTCGAACTCCTCATGTGCGTGGTGTATGCCTTATGCACTGCTTTCAACTTGCTTTTTCTTCTTCCCTTATGGGGAGCATGCCCCGACCATTGGTAGATCCTCGTGCTCTGTTTCTTGTCCTTCTTCCGAGTTTAGGCTCTGTTTTACTGAACCTACTACATGTTCTTCCTATTGTGGCCCTTTTTCCCTGCACGCGTTGGATTCTTTCCTTTTCATGTCCTCCTCTGGCTACCCGACCTCCTGTGGTGGGTTTCCTTCTTCTTCGACCTGTGTGCTATGTGGCTCATACGCCAATGTATGGATTTCATTGACATTCACGATTATTAGCATGTCCTCTGTCCTTGTTTGTGCCTCCTGAGCATTTTTTCTTGTGTTCTGACTGAACCTGCTCGACGCTCCAACTCTTGGTGGTGACATCCTACTAAAATCTGACCCGTTGAACTATAAATCTCCAATGGTTATCATGAATTCTCACTCTTTCGCACTAAGGGTTCATTCTTCGCTCTTCTCCTTAGAAAAAAACACAATTGACTGCCTTTTCCCCCCTTTTCTTACTTTACAGAGTGATGGTGTACTAACATTTGTTTCACACTGATAGTTGTCACTTTTACACTTTTTCCCGCGCGCTCCACTTTTTTTGTTTCTCGACTATTTTCCATCGCACAATGTCGTCAACACTAGTTTTTTTTTTTTTTTGCGCACAAATCTATTACATCAAAAACCCTCTAATACTCTTCTATATTTTTGTCATATTTCTTCTTTTTATGGTTTTTTGTCTTTTTATTCTAATATCTACTATATAAAATATATACAACCATACCTTTTCCCAATGTTTTTACCTTAGGTTGTTAAGTTGACTGTCTTGATACAACTTCAGTCAATTGACATTCACCAGTCCTATGAGATTCTTCCCTGCAAGATATTTCAATTACACAACACCTCCATTTGTAATGGCCTCTGCCTGATAAGGTACTAACAAATGCATTTTGAACTTCCCTGGGTGTTGTAAATACATGTTGTCATAGAGGAGAACTATATCTCCTTCCTTAAATATTTTCTTATTTATGTGTCTATCATGCCAAGATTTTTCCTTTGCTTTCTGTACTTCCTGGTGAAAGCCTTCTAAAATTTGGTCTTCTTCCAGCTCTATCAACTGATCCAATCTTTCATGTGCAACAACTTATTTTTTCATGTTGGTGGTTGTTGCAATGCACATAATACGTATTAAATAATCCAATGGAACCATTGATTCCTTCTGATACACCATTCTGAATGGTGCCTATCCTGTAAGATTCTTGCATGTAGTCTAGTAAGCCCATAATAATATTTATACCTTCAAATCCCAATCATCCCTATTCATATTGCAAATATTTGTCAATGCATTTTCTAGAATCTTGTTAAAATCTTCTACTGTCCCATTTTCCTAGGGATGGTAAGGTGTGTTCTTCTGATGATGCATCTCAAATTCTTCTGGAATAGATCTGATTGTAATACTAATAAAATGAGTTCCCTGATCACTCAACAAAATTCTATGAAATCCAAATCTGGTCACCATGTTCTCAAAGAGAAACCGCGCTGCAGTTTCTGCGCTGCAATCCTTTACTGGAGTTTCTTTTTCCCACCTAATTAAGTATTATTTTGTAGTGATGATGTATCTAGCTCCTGATCTCCTTGCTGGTGTATTAATGGGTCCAATGAAATCCACAACCCATTTATCAAACACTTGTAAGGTTACTTGGGGCATAAGTGGCATTTCATCCCTTCTGGATGGTTTTCCCACCCTTTGATAGACATCACAACTCTGATAGTATCCTTTACATCCCTATAAATTATAGGCCACCATAATCATGTGTACAACACCTTCTGTGTTGTATGATTTCTTGCATAGTTCCATTGATGTATGCCTTCATGTGATTCTTCTAACACCATGGAGTGTTCATGCTCCATCACACATCTTCTCAGAATTCCATCTACACCTAACTTGTATAAATGACCTACAATCAGTTGAGAGTTTCCAGCATGCACTACCAACTAATTTTTATGCACGACAGTAAATTACTTGGGATCCATTCCTATGCTAAAGAATCCAATAATGTCAGAAAAATAATCATCAACAATCTGAACAGAAAATAAGTTAGCATCAGGAAAATTCTCCTCCAATTTCATTGTCTCCTCTCCATTCGTAATTCTTGATAGGTGATCTGGTTCTTCATTCAACTTCCCTGGTTTTACTATGATTTCAAAATCATATTCCTGAAACAATAACAACCATTTACAGATACTTCCCCCCAACACTGGCTTGTTAACTAGGTACTTCAAAGCAAAATGATCTGTAAACATATTAAACCATTTCCCCAATAAATAATGTATGAACTTCTATAAGGAATATACCGTAGCCACACCTTTCCTTTCTGTAGTACTGTAGTTATGCTCACACTTAGACAACTTCCTACTAGAAAAATATATTGGGTTATCAATGTCGCCTTCACCTAGTTCTACTAATATTGCTCCAACTGCAATGGATGAAGCGTCCACATGCACATGAAATTATTTTTTCCAATTTGCAAAGCTCAGAATTGGTGTTGTCACCATCTTCTCTTTCAATATGTCCAAGCTCTCTTGGAATTCATCATTCCACTAAAAATTGATGTATTTATTTAGTAACTTCTCCATGGGAATAGTAATCTTTGCATATCCATTCATGAATTTCCTGTAGTACCATGTGTGGCCCAATGTTTCTCTCAATTGGCGCACTGAGTTTGGTGGTGGTAAATTGACAATAAAAGCAATCTTTGTAGGGTCTACTATCAATCCTTGTTTTCATACAATGTGTCCAAGTAGGATACCAAACTGTGAACTGAATATACATTTCTTAATGTTTAGGGAAATTTGACATTGCCTACATCTCTCTAACATTAACCTCAAAATTTCTACATGGTCCTTCAATAAACTGAATATTGTCCAATCATCAAGATAAATTTATTTATGTATAAAATACTTGAATGAAACTACTACTACTCTGGAAAATATTGTTGGTGTATTCGTTAAACCCAATGGAATTATTGTGTACTGGTATGACCCCACTCTGTTGAAAATTTAGTTTTATAACTGTCCTATGGAGCAATCCTAATCTGATGGTAACCTGAAAATCTATCCGTGAAGGAGTACACTTCTTGTCCTCCCACATTTTCTAAAACCTCATCTGTAAATGGAGTAGGAAAGAGATCATGTAGGCATGCATCATTTAATTTCCTTAGATTCACACATATCCTAATACCTCCAATGTTCTTTTCTTGGACAACCATTGGACTAATCCATTTTGATTCTTCCATAGGATATATGATTCTTGATTCTAAAATTCTGTCAATTTCTTCCTTCACCTTCTGCTTATAGACGGGCTTTAATCTGTATGGTCTCTGTCTAACTGGTCTTGCACCTGTTCTGAGGGGTATCTTAATTTCTCCAAGTTCTCCTACTACCCCTTTCATATATGAAAATGGAGCTAGGAATAAATCACTATGCTCACACATTAATTCAATTATTTTTTCCATTGTCTCACTGTCCCAATAATCTCTAATGATGGTTATCTTGGGATTTTCTTCAGCCCCAATATTGACCTTTTTAATAATCATAGGTGTAGTGAACTCTTATGATTATAACAGGGTTCCTTACAACCCTCTTTCTCCTTCCCTTTCTACTATCTATATGTCACATGGGTTTTCCTCTGCTTCTTCATCCACTACGACTTGATAAAAATACACTAATTATTCAAGTGTTTTTTTTTTTTTTTCTGTAACCTCTATTTAATGTCACTGTATCTACCCCATACTCTTAAAATATCTTCCTTTTGATCCTCTGTAATGATAGATCCACCCATGTATTTTCACTTTCAAATGAAAAGGTCCTAATAAAGTTTTGTTGCACTGCACCCCAACTCACAGTTTCTCTACGCAATTCCTTCTCCTTGTACCAATTACTAGGTATCCCTTCTAATGTATGAATAAAGTAATGCATCCATTCCCCTTGTGGTACTAATATCCAATTAATGACACAATAATTTATGTGATGTCTTGGATTCCCTCTTCTATGATACTTTGGTAAGGGTCTATCTTGTTGACTCCTTCCAAATCTTATGTGCATCAGTCGCTTACACTGATACCATTCCTAAATTACCTTCTTATTTTCACCCCACCATTGTGCAGGTGTGTCCTTTGGTGTTATATCAAGCACTATTAATCTCTAACTATCCAAAACCTTTGATTTGAACTCTTTCATGAAGTTTTCTAAATTTTCATCTTCAGTAAATATGGGAAATTGTCTTACTTTTATCCCAACCCATCTTACTACACATGTAACTCTGGTGCACCTCCTAGTAGAGACTTCATGCAATATGTTTTTCTAGTTTTCTACTCCAGTATCCGAATCTGACATGTCGAAATTGATACTCCTCCAACTGAGTACTCCATCTGTGGTTGGATTCACATAGTCTTCCTCTCGTGCAATAATCCTATGCAACTGGTTCACATCATCCTCTAGAACATTATTAGGCATAGGTTCTGCATATATTTCACAATATGAAGGATCTATAGGTGCTACTGCTCTAAATTTCCTATCTTCAAATATCATATTTCTAGTATTTAAATTAATTATGGCCTGATTATAAAAATCCCAATCAATTCCCAATAGTGTTGGAAATAGTATAGACTCATCCACCATATCCATTACTTCAAAGTCTGTTGTGGTGTGCACACCATCTAGATCCACTATTGTATTGTTCAATCTACCTACGAGAATTACTCTCTATTGGTTTTCTAGCTTCAAATAGATATTGGAATACCCTAGTGTAGGTTCTCCCATTTCTTCCCAAGTCTTCTTTGGAAAAATGTTGACATCTGATCCTAAGTCTAGGATAACATTTCCCATATTAAAGTCTCTTGCATTTTCATTCAATCTGAACTCTCCACTAGTTCCTCTCTTTCTATTGACTTGATTGATATTCTTTGGTTTTGTCCCTACCCCTTCTTCTATTCTATATTTCTCAAGCATATTTTTAAACAACTCCATAGAATTATTATCATTAAGTAATTTAAAGCAAGATTCCAGGACAGAAGAAATTCTTTAAGTTACTAACTTTCTTAGTTTGGTCTCCTTCATAAGTATGATCCAAAGACTGAGGAATATAAAAATTAGGAGTATCATACCTCAGCGCAATGTTTGATTTGGAGGATTCATTCTCCCTCAAGAAATCCTTATTTTCTTCCTTGAACGTTTCCTTCTCCTTCTTTGCATCAAACTGTTGTTTTGGCTGAGTATTCTTCTGAATCCATCACTAAGATTCCTTCTTTTGATCTTGTGCATCTGCTCCTTTCTTCACTTCTTCTCTAGTCACTATATTGATGTTCCTCCTAGGATCCCTTATTTCTGCAGAAATCCACTGAAAATTTTGGTTTTTTAGATTACGCTTCTCCTATATATTCGTCATCAACTTCGGGAAATCTTCTTTCATGTGATCTGTTGTGCGATAGTACATACATGTTGTTGTTGGTTGAGGAAAATATTTGGCATATTGTCCTTTCTATTGAAAATTCTGGAAGATAATAAGCCATCTGCCTCTTCCCATTCCTCCTCTTCCTCTACCTTTAAATCCTCCTTTGTTCCACTATGGCCATGTTCTGTTGATGATACTATGGTTCCTGATTATGTTTAATTATGAGCTTGATTTATTATGCAGATTAATTCTTTTATTTTCTTCAACAGTTTGATTCCATCTTAATACACTTCAACAATACCAAATCATAATCGAATAACAATAACTATGTAGATAAGTAATCATGCACCTCAACATCACATATACCCTGGGGAAACCTTGTACAGGGAGAAAACCCCCAGCAAATGATATTCCTTTATTGCATTAATAATGTCATATCTCTTACAAATATCCACCATGAATGTTCTATTCTTAAAGATCTTTCCAAGATGACTCTGACCTGACAAACACCTACAAGACCTTGCTGAAATACACCTCTGATATGCTGCCTCTATTGTTGATATACAAAACTAATATGTTTCTTTGGTATGTTGCCTCTTTATCACTAATATGTGCCTCTATTGCTTCACCATTAACTTGCATATAAAAACTGTGTTGAAGAGAGGGGTTGACCTCTGCTATATAGGTTGAACAGGAGAAGAGGAGAGACTAGAAATAGTAACCTGTTTGCATGAGTTAATCATAGCTCAGCTTCATACTTTAGTTCAAAATTAGAACTAGACTTGAGACTGGTTACAACTCAACATTACACTTTAGTTTGAAAATAGAATTAGACCTGAAACTGGTATGCTTTAGTTCGAACTTAGAACTAGACTTGAGATTGGTTACAAATCAGCATTACACTTTAGTTCAAAAATATAACTATACTTAAGACTTTAGTTGCAACTCAACATTACACTTTAGTTCTAAAATAGAACTAGACTTAAGACTTTAGTTGCAACTCAACATTACACTTTAGTTCTAAAATAGAACTAGACTTAAGACTTTAGTTGCAACTCAACATTACACTTTAGTTCTAAAATAGAACTAGACTTAAGACTTCAGTTACAACTTGACTCTTTATAAGGAAATTCAAAATTCTCTTCATGGTGCATAATGTTACACGTGCCAACGCACTAGATCAATACATTTATATCATTTGCAATATTAGGAATCTTGTTTGTTTCTAGCTCATAGGAATTTTATATTCAACCTAACTTTTTCTAGATGCCTTGAACTTTTCTCATGGCTCACAAGGTTTGACTAGGATCACAGAGGTTGTATGTTCCCTCTGACTTTTGCACTAGTTTGTCTATGTTCACAGAGGTTGTATGTTCTACCTGAATTTTGCACTAGAGTGTCTATGCTCACAGAGGTTGTGCATTCCCCTTGACTTTTTCATTAGACTCACATAGAATCTCGTTTGTCCTGAATTTTGGCTTGATTCACAGAGGTTGTACGTTCCCCTTGGCTTTTGTCGATACCTCACAAGACTAGTTGATTCTCCAAATCTCCCTGGCTAGCCTCAGGGTGTCCCATATGGCCTCTCATTGGAGAATGACTATCGATGCTGCCAAATTTAACACTCCCTCTCAGTGAGGGAGCCATTCTAAACCACAATAAGCTTGCCTCTCAATTGCACAAACTATCTCTAGGTCAGAGGCTTGGTCATGATACCAGCTACATGCTCGCTCATGGATATGTACTATAACTTTACAGTTTTTCTATGGACCAAGTCTCGGATGTAGTGGTACCTCATGTCAATATGTTTTGACCTGTCATGAAATACCGGGTTCTCTGTTAATTTTATGCAACTTTGATTATCACAGTGAACCACCGTTGTCTCGATCTTGTCTCCAAACAACCCAGAAACCAATTTTCTAAGCCATATTGCTTCCTTTCTAGCATCACTTGCTGCAATGTACTCAGCCTCTGCTATACTATGTGAAATGGATCCCTGCTTCCGACTTGATCAAGAGATCATACTGTATCCCAAGCTGACACAGTATCCAGAAGTACTCTTCTGATCCATTGGTCTTCCTGCCCAGTTAGCATCTACATACCCATGCAGAAATAAACCACCACTAGATGTATATCTTAGACCATAATTAATGGTCCCTCTAAGATATCTCAAGATTTTCTTTTCTTCCACCCAATGCCTTTGTCTCGGTTCAGTCATGAACTAACTCATTGCAATCACTGCATAGCATATATTTGGCCTACTGTGGATCATGTACATCAATGATCCAATCAACTGCCTATACATGGTGGGATCCACCAAATCTAAACCTGTATTAGAATCATGCAGCTTCCTTAGGTTGGTAACCATCGGAGTAGACATGGATTTTCAATCCATCATACCAAATCTCTTTAGTACATCCACTATGTATTTTCCTTGTGCTATAAATATCTCACCATGTCTTTACCATACTTCCAATCCTAGGAAGTAATTCATCAAGCCTAAGTCTTTCATCTCGAATGTTGAGTTTAGCTCCCTCTTATACCAGGATATTATCCCTTCATCTCCTGTTAGAAAGAGATCATCAACATACTATATTAGTATAACAGGTTGGTTACCTCTTACCTTGAAGTACATATTTTCATCAACATCACTTTTCTGAAATCCCAGGATTTTAAGAAAGCCATCAATGGTGTCATACCAATCTTTGGGACTCTTCTTAAGACCATACACGGCCTTCCTTAGATTGCATACATGACTGCCTTTGTTATGCAGTACAAAACCATATGGTTGTTCCAAAAATACCTCTTGTTCAATATTTCCATTCAAGAATGTTGTTTTTACATCCATCTGATGTAGCTTCCAACCAAGAATGAAGGCTAAAGAAATAATAGTTCGAATGGAGGTATACCTGGCTACAGGGGAAAAAGTATCTTCATCGTCGATTCCTTCTTTCTGAGTAAATCCTCTGGCTACAAATATTTCTTTTAACTTTTCCATGCTTCCATCAGCTACATGTTTGATCTTATAGATTCATTTGGAAGAAACCATTGATTTGTCTTTTTCCTCGACACAATGTCCCAAACAATTTTTCTTTATAATAGACTTGTATTCCTCAAGCATGGAATACTTCCATACTTGTAATTTATTTTCTTATTCAAATGAAGAAGTTTCAGCATCACTAATGCTTCTCATTAGTGCAACATAGCATCCAAACCTATGAGGCCTCTTCCTTTCCCTGAAAGTTCCTTTGGGAGAAACTATCCTTTCTTCTTCCTACATTATTTATTTAAGCCACCCTGGCTTCCTTTTGGCTAGACGTTATTCACGAGTTCTTTCTAACACTTCAACAGGTTCTAGGGGATCATTACTTATCCCTTCATGAGTTTCCTCCCTATGATCATATGACTCTTCATTTTCAGAAGAGGGTGAAGTTGGATGAATTTCTTCTGATTCCTGCTGAAGCTCTCTAGATTTCTTAAATGCAACTTCCTCATGGAAAGTCACATCTCTTCTTACCTCTATTTTCCTATGACCTGGTACATAAATATTGTAATCCTTGGAATTCTCACTATACCCCACAAAAAACCCTTTCTTGCCTGAGGATTCCATATTTGTCCTCTTTTCCTTAGGGACATGAATATACACAGGACACCCAAATATCCTTAGATGCCCTACTTCAGGTTTGATCCCTGAGAATACCTCTTCAAGATTCTTGTCCTTCAAGATAACATGTGGACACATGTTCTGAATATACACGATAGTGGAGGTATCTTCTTCCCATAAAGAATTTGGTAGATCCTAGTCAAACATCATTGCTTTCATTGCCTCACAAATTGTCTTGTTTTTCCTCTCAACAACTCCATTTTGTTGAGGGTTATATGGCACGATTAACTGTCTCTTGATTCCTGCTAACTTGCAGAAATCCTCAAAATGAAGATATTCAAACTCTCCTCCATTATCTGTTCTAAGGATTCTCAAGTGTTTCCCTGTCTTCTTTTCAATAAAGTATTTATACTCTTTGAATTTATCAAATGTGTCACTTTTATCTTTAAGGAAATATATCCAACATTTTCTTGAGTAATCATCAATACAAATGACATAAAAAAAACAACCACTGAGTGAGGGAGATGACATGGGACCACATACATCAGAATGAACCAGATCTAAGATGCCTTGAGCTTTGTTATCACTACTAGGAAATTCTTTCTTTATATTTTTACCTAGCATGCATCACTTACAAATTTCATTTTTACTAAGATAAATAGAGGTCATGCCACATACCATGTTCTGTAGATATGGAAGAACTTTTTAATGAATATGTCCAAGTCTTTTGTTCCACAAATCGTTGGAGCTAGTTGCATCATATCCAATGCTGGAACTGACTGTCCTGACATGACGTACAGTCCTCCACTGTGAGTTCCAAAGGGTTCTGTTGTACTTAAGTGGATATCTTCAGCCCATAGTAGTGCCTTCATGTCCTTGAATATCACCCAATATCCCTTGTCCTCAAGGGTTACAACTGATAGTATATTCTTCTT
Organism: Picea sitchensis; assembly: GCA_010110895.2. Lineage (NCBI taxonomy): Eukaryota > Viridiplantae > Streptophyta > Pinopsida > Pinales > Pinaceae > Picea > Picea sitchensis. The sequence continues at coordinate 40,141 of SNQJ01S0060393.1, forward strand.
GAGCCCTCGAACATATAATACTTCATCAATATGAATTCTAGCCCTAGATTCCAATCTGAAAGAGATAGATCCTACTCCCTCTATCTTGTAACATTTTTCATCCCCAAGCTCAACATGCTCTGCAAAAGATTTTGTCTCGAAATATGAGAAGATCTCCTTGTACCCTTTCATGTGCTTTGATGCACCATTCTCTACTAACCAAGTTTTTGTCCCCGTGGAAACTGAACTAGATAAGGAAGAAACCAAGTAATATTGTTTTCTATTTTCTTTCTCATTAGAAGGAATTTTCTGATTTATTTTGGATTCATCATCCTCAACAGTTGAGGCATGATGTTTCCCTTTCCTTCGATATTTGTTTCTAAACAAAAAATATTTAGAAAAATGACCCAACTTATTACAACTAAAGAATTTAATCTTAGATGTATCGATATTCTTTCCTTTGAATGTACCATTGGTGTTTGGGTTCCTCCGAGAGCCTTTCTAGAAAGTTCCTTTCTTCTTTCCCTTGAACCTTGATGTTAAACATGAGTGCTCTTCTTTTGTTCGTTCACTCCTGGTAGTTGTGCAACTCTCCTCCTGGAGGCAATCATGCCATAACCTATCAAACATGGGATGAATCTCTCTCCCACTTACACTGGATAAGAAGGTCGCCCATGAAGAAGGAAGACCGTAAAAAATGGCCTGCACTAAATCATCATCGTCCACTATCACCCCTATGACCAAAAGTTGATCTTTGATATGGGCTATCCTAGAACAGAAAGATTCCACTGATTCACCTTTCTCCATCTTCAAATACTTAAGCTTGTGCTTAAGTGTCCTCTTCTGACTTGGAGCCTTCTTCTCATACAGATTCACCAAGGTATCCATACAGTCCTTGGCAGTCATTAACGAAGTCATTGCATGCATTATACTATCTTTGAATGAGTCAAATATCACTTGGCCTTTGCTTGAATCTTCCTTAAGGCTACTCTTCCTACATTATTCGTGGGTTCCTCCACCACTATGGTCACATACTGCTCAAGATAATTCTCTTTCAAGATATCTATTTTCTGGAGCTTCCACACATTGAAGTTGGTAGATCCTTCGAGCCTATCCTTGGCCCTGACTGAAATGGAAGATGCCATGGAACTCACACTGGAAAATTAATCAAGCTAGCTTGGATCTGTGTGTACTTGGTGCTGCACTTCAACACGTTTAACACACCCTAAGCTTTGATACCATGTTAAATTATGAGCTTGATTTCTTATGCAGATTAATTCTTTTATTTTGTTCAACACTTTGATTCCAGCTTAATACACTTCAACAATACCAAATCGTAATCGAATAGAAATAACTATGTAGATAAGTAATCATGCACATAAAAAACACATATACCCTAGGGAAACTGTGTACAAGGAGTAAAACCGCAGGAAACGATATTCCTTTATTGCATTAATAATGTAATATCTCTTACAAATATCCACCATGAATGTTCTTCTCTTAAAGATCTTTCCAAGATGACTCTGACCTGAAAAATACCTACAAGACCTTGTTGAAATACACCTCTGATATGTTGCCTCTATTGTTGATATAACACTGATATGATGCTTTGGTATGCTGCCTCTTTATCATTGATATGTGCCTCTATTTCGTCACCCTTAACCTTCATATCAAAATTGTGTTGAAGAGAGGGGTCAACCTCTGCTATATAGGTTGAAGAGGAGAAGAGGAGAGACTCGAAATAGTAATCTATTTTCATGAGTTAATCATAACTCAACTTCATACTTTAGTTCGAACTTAGAACTAAACTTGAGACTTGTTACAACTCAACATTACACTTTAGTTCGAAAATAGAACTAGACTTGAGACTGGTATGCTTTAGTTTGAACTTAGAACTAGAATTGAGATTGTTTACAACTCAACATTAAACTTTAGTTCAAAAATAGAAATACACTTAAGACTTTATTTGCAACTCAACATTACACTTTAGTTCTAAAATAGAACTATACTTAAGACTTTAGTTGCAACTCAAAATTACTCTTTAGTTCTAAAATAGAACTAGACTTAAGACTTCAATTGCAACTCAACATTACACTTTATCTCTAAAATAGAATTAGACTTAAGAATTCAGTTACAACTTGACTCTTTACAAGGCAATCTGAAATTCTCTTCATGGTGGATAATGTTACACGTGCCAACTCACTAGATCAATACATTTGTATCATTTGCAATATTAGGAATATTGTTTGTTTCTAGCTCATAGGAATTTTATACAACCTAACTTTTGCTAGATGCCTTGACTTTTGCTCATGGCTCACAGAGGTTGTATGCTCCCCTGAATTTTGCAATAGTTTGTCTATGTTCACAGAGGTTGTACATTCCCCTCGAGCTTTTCACTAGATTGTCTATGCTCACAGAGGTTGTACATTCCCCTTGAATTTTTCATTAGACTCACATAGCACCTCATTTGTCCTAACTTTTGGTTTGAATCATAGAGGTTGTACGTTCCCCTGGATTTTGTCAATACCTCACAAGACTGGTTTATTCTCCAAATCTCCCTAGCTAGCCTCAGGGTGACCCATATGGCCTCTCATTGGATAATGACTTTCGATGCTGCCAAATTTAACAGATTATACTGCAGGGTTCCTGAAACTATGGCACTGCATAAAATTATTGTGCATTGCCAAATTGTGGTGAATTATGTCCTTCCATCATCTTAGTATGCATCTTGTATGCATATGAGGTTCTTTCCTTCATTAACTGCAGAGGTCTACAATTTTTGTCTTCATGTCCTATTGACTTACAAAAGTTATAGAAAGTACTCTTTGGTTTTTTCTTATATTTCTACATCATAGGGTGGCGATATAGATCATGCCCATGTGTCTTTCATATTTCACACCAAGTCCTTCCTATAGGCAATGGATTTGGTAGCCCTACTCCCAGGTACTGTGTAAGGTAGCTAGAGAGGTAGTGGGGGGGCCCAGAGGGCCCATAGTGATAATAGTGGAGATAACTCAATGTAAGGTGGACTAGGTTCACTATATTATTAAATAAGGCCCACTATGGTAGTTAGATATAATAAATGGATAATTATATATAATAAATGTAAGAGGACTTCTTAGAAGGTTCTACTTCTAGAATATTCCTCCTCTAGAATGTTCTTAGGTGATGGTAGCACTATATAAAGGGGTTCAAGAAATGTAATGAGATATGAAGAGAAGTATTGTATTTGGAGCGGTAGCTCAATAGGAGGATGCCCC